>RJWJ010001570.1:0-126282 GCA_004363605.1 Indri indri | reverse complement strand
ATGACTCTCACATAGATTTAAAAGGAATACATGTTAAAGATTATTTTTTTACCCATTATTAGTGACAGAAACAATAAGTTGTTACATCCAGTTTAGAAAAATAAGTTAAAGAAGCACAAAGTTATATATAGTAAAAGAATGTTGAAATGAATTTACAAATAGAGAGGGACCTGGTTTTTTCCATGGAGGAAGAGAAGTCAATGGAACCACCAGACAGAATTTTTTTACATGTCTATAGACAAGGATTTTTTGTGCATTGATATTAGTTATCTACAATTTACACAGTTATAAAATGGATCAAAGGCAATGAAAGGCCCAGAGTCCTCATAGAATCAGGATGAGATAACCCAGAAGTGTGTGCTCAAAACATGCTTAGTTTTCAGTTGAAGCACAAAATTTTCCCTACAAGGATCAATCTAAATCTAAATTATCATTTCCTCACATTTGGTTTTGAAAAATGACATTTATTATGAAGATATTACTAATATGAGAAGATTTATTAAGATTCATTACATATTTTTACCATGCAAGGTATTTCAAATGATTTTAATCAGAAATTAACAAAGTAAAGCAATATATTTGCATCACAATATGATAAAGTATAATATGAACTATACTAATTAAAATTACATATTGCATAATGGAATTAATATAAAATATTAATTTGTATTTTTGAGCAATTCATAAAATAAAGTTCTCATCCCCATGGGAGGCTCTTGAAAAGAATCAAAATGATGGTTTCAGTAAACTCTCTCAAGATCAGTTAAATCATTTGGGATACAGTATTTTCAAATTAATACAAGAGAAAATATATCTTTCCAGAAAATTCTCTTTTGGCTACTTTAAATCGCTTCTCTTTAAATTTTGTTTTCTGGCAAAAAATACTACCCATTGATTTTATGCTCATTCCCTGAAATAAATATGGCTCGATCCCTAAAGAAACGAATGGTGGGGACCTTACATTCATTCAAATCATTTTTTCCTCCCAAAATAACAATGGTGTGACATTTCCAACGTAGAGATTGCATATCCTGCTGAGTCATATTTCTAGCTAGTCACCTTGTCTCCTGCTTCACTTTTTGTCATTTAATTACAAGTCTAGGATCTACTAACTATAGTGTTTGGCCGCTTTTTCCTCCTCTAGGGGCAATAGGTGATTTATAGGAGGACACTGATATGGGCTAGGTGACTCAGAGGTATCCAGCATTTAGATTAATGCATTGGACCCTTCTCTGGGCTCTGAGCCCTAAAACTTGGTAGGATAGATTGCTTTATGTACAACTCATGCGTTTCAAAACACCTTTTCCTCTTAATTTCCCCGAGATTTGAAACCATGTGCTAAGGAGGAATTAAATTCCAAATTTAATTACAAATTCAAAAAGGCTTCAGAAGTGTTGCTTTATTAGAAGGTTAAGTAATAGGATAATTAGGATCTAAATTTAGATCGTGCCATGAAAAATAGTCTTGCCTTCATTCCTTCCTCCCACAGGTCTAACCAACTCTATCTCTGCAGAAAAGGATAGCTCCTGGTCGAACTCAAAACACAATGGATAGAACCTTCATTTGCTTTGAAAGCTTGACAACGAGTACAGGGCTCCTTTCTGCAAAATACTAGGAATATACATCACTGGAAAAGTATCAGTGGCCCTCCATATAAGTGACAAAATGAAATGGGAAAGGTTACTCTTGGTGACCTAATTAACCTCTGTTTCATGAAATATTTATGATCAGAGATCAAGTATGTCAGTGTGGTACAGCAGACAGACAGGAGCGTGGGAGTCAGGTTCACCCTGATTTTGCTTTCAGCTCTACGGTTCATCAGCCCTCCATTCCCTTGAGTCTCAGTTTGCTCATGCGTTAAGTTGGAAATAAGCATAGCTACTTTATGATGCAGTGTAATAAAGGATCACGATGTATGGGTATTTATTAATAGCAAGTTTTAATAATTGCATTTTTCTGTCTTTTCCCCAATAAATGGAAACTGTAAGCACAAAGTCATAGGCAGAGAGTTTTCCCAATGGTCTCTCAGTCCTTGCTATAAAGTAGATTTAGGGGTCAGAGAGAAAAATGCAGTTCATCATGTCCGGCTAAAGTGTTGCCCATACTGGCCCAATGGCTTCGGTTGACCTTCAGGATGACCTAGACTGTTATTCCTTCGCATCACTCTTAGAAGCAGCAGCTTCCCCTTCCACTGAAACACCCATTCATGATGAAGGAGAGTAACAACAACCCAGGTTCACATCTGGTAGAGAGGAAACAGCATTGACTTTGGAGTCAGCAAGACCCAGCTTCAAATTCTAGCTCTTTTACTATCTTTGTGATCACTTTGAGGCTTTGTCCATATAGGTACAGAAAATAATACCTACCTTTAAAGACTTTCGTAAAGGTTAAATCACATGAGTGCTGGAAGTATACTGGGGTGGGAGTATGTGTTAATACCCTTTCACTTCTTGCCAGGCGCTGCCAATTGTTTCCTAACTGCTATCAACTATTACTTAGAAAATATGCCTATTTTGAAAGAATCAAGTTCTACGAAGAGATGTTGAGGCAGAGGAGAGACAACAGGCTGAATGAGGGGAGCAAGAGATCTGGTCTTTGCCCTTGGCTACTGGTCACTGATCTCCAGGCCCCTGGAATGCCCTGCTTGATGAGAATGGTTTTGTTTGCCTTGGGGCTTTGGCCTTCAGGCAGCCTAACAATGTGATTTATGATGGGTACTTAGTGCCAAGCCTTATCAATTCAAAACTCTAAAGGAACTGATGACTAAAGATACTAGCCCAACCTCCAAGATGGCTGAAGACTAAAGTTCAGCCACACAAGTAAGGTGTGATTGACTCAAATAAAATTTTTGACACTAAAGGCTTGGGTGAGCTTCTCTGGTTGGCAATTCTCTGTGTATATCATCATACATTGTGACCTGGAGGAGGTAATGCCACCATTGACACCACAAGGAGAGAGTAACCAGAGCTCTGCATTTGGACCCTGCTGCCTTATGAATCTCTTCTCTTGGCTGATTTTAATTTGTATCTTAGATGTAATAAACTGTAACCATGAGTATCGCAGCTGTCAGTGAGTTTTGTGAGTCCTTCTGGCAAATAATCAAACCTGAGGATGTTTTGAGGGAATCCCTCACACTTCCCATTTGGTGTCAGAAGTGGGAGCAGTCTTGTGAGAACTGTCCTCTCTAACTTTGTAGTTGGCCCAAATTTTTTACACTTCCAACGAGAGGAAAGACTCCAACAGAGTGAGGAAATTTTAAGGGGCTGCACAGTAATAGAAAAAATGAAAAGCTTGATAAGGGGAGGACAAATAAATTAATTTTTGTGAATAAAAGTTATGTGATGAGTAATAGTGGATAACAAGAGAGCAAGATTGAAGAGCCATTTTAGGACATTATTTTGGGTTGGATACATAAGAATCTATGGTAAGCTTTTAAAAAATAGACTCCAAGATCACACCTCCAAAGATTTTGATTCACTAGGTTTAGAGCTGGAACTCAAGGAATCTATAATTTTTTAAAGCATTCTGGGTGATTCTGATGTGCAGCCATGTTTGGGAATGACAAACATATGGGAAAATTATAGAGGACTTTAATTGTCAAGCTAAAGTGAATGAACTTTGGAGGAGAGGGGTTGTCAAATGAAATATAAAAAATTTTCCTTTGTACTTTTTAACTAGCTGTGCATTCCATCACACCACTGTTGATGTTATCTATGATGTCATGAGGGTGGCAGCATCAACTTTTCAGCCCACAGACCACAGAGTAGGAAGTACTCAGGATCTCCTTAATGGTCCCAGATAGTTCTCTGACTAAAGATTAGTGGTGATCTGTCAGGCAATGTTGACAATCTCATCAAAAGTGACATTTCCACTGTATTTAGTATTTTTCTGCTTTTTTCCTTTCTCCTGGCAGATCCTTGAGGGCTTAATGATCAGGGCAGAAGCAGAAGTCACCACACTGTAATCTTTAGACCCTTCTAGTCACTGGTGGCCTTGGTGATGTGATCATCAAGTTTTTTTGAAGACATACTCACGGGGCCAATCTCAGGACCAAGACAGATGTGGCACTGACTTTCCAACCATTATGCCTCAGGCATACAACTCTGGTCTTGAGGTTAGCTAAGGCAGTGTGGTGGAGGTTGTTGGTGTGGGATGAACCTAGATGTGGGACAACCAAAGAAATTTCCACCTTGGCCTCCTCCAAGACAAGAGCTGGAAGTAGAATATTTTATTTCAAGTGCTTATCCCACATATTCTTTCATCTAAGCTCTCCTTTTTTTATACAACTCACAGAATTGTTTGTTAAAACCTCATTTATGATTTCTAAGTATGCCACATTTAGCAATGCAGAAATAGTGTCTTTCAATTCGAGACCACTTGAGGAGGCACAAAAGGTATGCTCTAAGCTCTCAAAGCAGTATTTCTCTCAATACCTACTTCAGTATTATTATCATTTTTTATAGAGAAGGCATTTCTGCAATACAAATTTAGTGGTTCTAAATTAGAGGGCAGGGCAGCCCTACACAACACATCAGAGCTGTTAAGTTTGGAATGATCAATTTTCCCATTTCTGTGAGATCCCACCTATAGGTTTTCCCAATACCTAAATATCTGGCAGTCTTATTTTGTCAATGAACTACTCAAAGTCTCCCAGCATTGTAATACTTGCCTCATGATTCAAAATTACATTTTACAGCCTAGGGGCAGTTGCAATTTTAAAAAGAAATGCATTAACCCTTATCATACCAAACTTGTATGATTTAAGAAAGTATTGTAAGAATTAATGGACTTTAGGCAGAGGTAAATACTTTGGGTCTCTGGTTACTTTTTAAGACTCTATAAAGTATACCAGCTACTCCCACTCATATAAGCTATGTGAAGAAGAATAAAAGTCTTACAGCAGGGCTTGGCAAACTTTTTGTGTAACGGGAAAAATAGTAAGTATTTTAGGCTTTGTGGGTAACTTAGAGTCTCTGTCACAACTACTGATCTCTGCCATTGTAAGGCAAAAGAAGTTACAGGCAATGTATAAACTTTATTTACAAAAGCAGGCATCAACCGTCAAGCTGGATTTGTCACTAAGGCCATAGTTGACTGACCACTGGCTTAGAGAAATAAGGAAGCTAGAAAAAAATTGAGAAAATCAGTAGAATCAATATACAAATTATTAGAATGGATAAGAGATTTTAGCAAGCCTGACAGATACTGAATCAATTACAAGAATAATAGCATTTGTGCATATTAGCGATATCCAATCAGAGAATGCAATTATAAATAAAATACTATTTATAATAGTAATAAAAATTATGGAGAATCTGGGAATTAACCAAGAATGCACAACACTACCGTGGGGAAAAGTGTTAAATTCTCATACAGGATACAGTGACTGATCTCTATAAGAAGAGAAGCAGGCTTCCTTGAATTCTCCTGAAATTTATCTGTAAATGCTATGCAATTCTGGGGTAGGCAAAGCAAGGGACCCTTAAAGATGTCCACATCCTAATCCCCAGAACCTGTGAATATGTCACTTTCCATGACAAAAGAGATTTGCAAATGTGATTAAGGTTATCAATTTTGAGATAGGGAGATTATCCTGGATTATTAAATCCAGGTCCTTGTGATTACGTAATCACAAGGACCTTTAAAAGCAGAGGACCTTTCTCAGCTGTGGTCAGAGGGACATGTGACAATGTTGCTAGCCCTAGAGATGGAGGAAGGGGGTCATGAGCTAAGGAATGAGGGTGTCCTTTAAAAGCTGAAAAGGGCAAGAAAACAGATTCTTCTCTAAAACTTCCAGAAGAGACTGCAGCCCTGCAGACAGCTTTTGTTTTATCCAAGTGAGATTATTTGAGATTTCTGAACTATGGAATTGTAAAACAATAAATTTGTGTTGTTTTAAGCCACTTTGTGGTAATTTATTATGGCAACAATAAGAAACTAACATAGATTTCAATCAAAGTTCCAGTTTTTGTTTAGGAATTTGCAAACTTAGTCCAAAATCCATAATGTCCACAAAAAGAAAATTAATTCAGCATTGAAAAAGAGGATGGAAGAGAAGGAGTTATTTATTACCCAATATTAATGTAGTTCAAAGCCATAATAATAATTGTATGGAATGTATGCAAGAATAGGCAAATAGACCAATAGAATAGACTAGAAATCTCGGAAACATACTCCTTTATAGGTACTTGTATGTAATATCTGACAAAGGTATTGGACAAATCACTGGGGAAAGTACAAGTCATTTAAAAGAATGTATTTATAACTCGCACCTGCCTACCACAGCCAGTGTCCTGCATGCACCACAAGGGGGCCTGAGAACGGGTCCACCCAGCCCAGCTCTGGCCCTCCCAGTACTCCGACAAGCTATCCAGGGCCCTTCACAACCACTCACAACCATTGCCACCTGAGCACTCCTACCAGGCTCTGAGGTTAGACCTGCCCAACTATCTGCTATCAGCACAGCTGGCAGCCATCCACATGCATCACCTGCAGGCCTAGAGACTAACTCACCTAGCCCATCACAGACACTGACAACACGTGAGTCCCAAAGGGTTGTCCCACCACTGCTATTGCCATCACCCACACCATGCACACTGCCCAGGGGCCCAAGAACACACCCACCTACCCCACCCACTGCTGTCCTTCCCAGCACCCACTCAAGCCACATGGGTGTCCAGGAATTGGTCCACCTGGACCCATTAATACCAGTGCCAGTGTACATCACTCTGGGGCTCCAAAAAGTCATGCTCAACCCCACTTGCCACAACTGGGGCATAAAGATTGCACATCTTACATCCAGGTCCCCAGCAAAACTTTGCCATAGCATCCACTAACACCCACACTCTAGGCCAATAAGGAAATTATAAACATAATTGATATTATTTACAGCTGAAGAAATCACAAAAACATTGTACTACCACAGGCACCCAGAATCAAAGTCAAAATGCCCTACTCAACCAATGCCATAGATACAACTTCAGGAAAAATTCCTCCCCTATAAACCAAATTCAAAGAATTGGAAAAGCAACTATTACAGTAGATGTGCAGGTATCAATGTAAAGACACAGGAAACATTAAAAAGCAAGGAAATATGACACCTCCAAAATAGCATAATAATCCTCCAGCAATAGATCCCAATCAAAAAGAAATTTACAAAATCCTGGACAAAACAATTCAAAGTGTTGATACTAAAGGAACTCAGTGAGATACAAGAGAATTCCAAAAAATAATACAAAGAATTCAGGATATGGGATATTGGTCTGTAGTTTTCTTTTTTGGTTGTGTCCCTTCCTGGTTTTGATATCAGGGTGATGTTGACTTCATAAAATGTGTTGGGGAGGATTCCTTTCTTCTTCTCAATTTTGTGGAATAATCTCTGCAGGATAGGCAACAGTTCTTTTTTGTAGGTCTGATAAAAATTCTCAACAAGATCCTAGCAAACTGAATTCAGGTGCTTATCAAAAAAATAATCCATCATGATCAAGTGGGCTTCATCCCAAAGATGCAGGGATGGTTCAACATATGCAAATCTATAAATGCAATTCACCACACAAATAGAAGCAAAAACAAAAACCATATGATCCCCTCAATAGAAAAAGCATTCAACAAAATTCAGCACCCTTTTATGATAAGAATGCTTAACAAAATAGGCATAGATGGGACTTGCCTAAAAATGATACCCCATATAGCAAAAGCAATCTTAAGCAAAAAGAACAAATTGGCAAACATCAATTTACCAGACTTCAAGCTATACCACAAGGCTACAGTAACTAAAACAGCATGGTACTGACACAGAACAGAGACATAAACCAATGGAACAGAACTGAGAACCCAGATATAAAACCATCCTCATATAGCCATCTGATCTTTTACAAAGCAGACAAAAGCATACACTAGGGAGAAAGAATCCTTATTCAATAAATGGTGCTGGGAAAATTGGACAGCCACATGCAGAAGACTGAAACAGGATCCACACCTCTCACCTCTCACAAAAACCAACTCATGGTAGATAACAGACTTAAACCTAAGGTGGGAAACTATAAGAATTCTAGAAGAAAATGTTGGAAAAACTCATAGACATTGGCCAAGGCAAAAAAATTATGAGGAAGACCCCAAAGGCAATCACAGCAACAACCAAAATAAATAAATGGGACCTGATCAGATTAAAAAGCTTCTGCACAGCCAAGGAAACTATCACAAGAGCAAACAGACAACCTACAGAATGGAAGAAAATATTCACATGTTACACATCTGATAAAGGGCAGATAACTAGAACCTATATAGAACTCAGGAAAATCAGCAAGAAAAAATCAAACAACTCTATCAAAAAGTGGGCAAAGGACATGAACAGAAACTTTTCAAAAGAAAATAGACTAATGGCCAACAAACTATGAAAAAATGCTCAACATCTCTAATCATCAGGGAAATGCAAATCAAAACCACAATGAGATATCACTTAACTCCAAAGATAATGGCCTTTATCAAAAAGTCCCAAAACAATAAATGTTGACATGGATGCAGAGAGATAGGAACACTCATACACTGCTGGTGGGACTGCAAATAGTACAACCTCTGTGGAAAGTAATATGGAGATACCTCAAAGAGCAACAAATACAACTACTGTTTGATCCAGCAATCCCATTACTGAGCATCTACCCAAAGGAACAAAAGACATTCTACCAAAAAGACATCTGCACTAGAATGTTTATAGCAGCATAATTCACAATCACAAAGATGTGCAAACAAACCAAGTGCCCATCAATACATGAGTGGATTAATAAAATGTGGTATATGTATACCATGAAGTTCTACTCAGCCACAAAAGTCAATGGTGATCTGGCACCTCTTGTATTATCCTGGACAGAGCTGGGCAAAGGGTCTTAATAGAAAACCCAAAACTTAGCAAGTACAGTCAGTCCTCTTTATCCATGGCTTCTGTATCCATGTATTTAACCAACTGAGGATCAAAAATATTCAAATTTAAAAAATGGATAGTTACATTTGTTCTGAACATGTACAGATGTTTTTCTTGTCATCATTCCCTAAACAATGCAGTATAACAAATATTTACATAGCATTTAGATTGTATTAGGTACTATAGGTAATCTAGTGATGATTTAAAGTGCATGGAAGGATGTGTGTAAGTTATATAAAAATACTATGCCATTTTTATTGCAGGGACTTGAGCATCCAAGGATTTTGGTATTCATGGGAGTTCCTGGAACCAATCTCCCATGGATACTGAGGGAAAACTGTATATGAATACATGAAGAGACACACAAACTTACCAGAAATCAGAGACATGCAAATTAAAGCGAAACAATATTATTGACACTTATTGGGTTAAAAAAATTGGAAAGATGGATAATTGATGGGGCATGGAGATACAGGGTCCCTGAAGCACTGCTAATGGGATTGTAAACTGTAGCAGCCCCTGTGGAGAGCATCTGGTATATTTAGTTAAATTTTATATAAGCCCACCTGCAGCGTGATTCAGCAATTCCACTACTAGTTATATATCCCAATGAATTTCTCACACAGACTTCTGAGAGGACAGACATGTGTAAGGATATTTATTGCAGCATTATTTGGGGAAGTATGGAGTTGGAGGTAAGGCTGGGTGAGTTCATTGCTAGAAGAATGAATAGATAAACGTTGATGGATGCCCTTCATGGGGTATTACAGAGTGAAAAGGAGTACTGGGAAAATCCTATAAACATAATGCTGTGTAACAATATTTTTAAAAACATAGACTTTTATATATAACCCAATATTATTTATGTAAGTTGAAAATGCATACACATAAAAAATTATACAACTTTTTTAAAAGCACATATAAACAAAAAGACATTAGAATAGATGCTTTTGTTGGGAAAGGGAAATAAAAATGGGTAGTGGTGATAAAATGGAATGGAATGAATAAGTAAACACATAAATAAATCATTGCCTAAATGAATGGAGAAGGGATTTTACTGGATGGTTGATAATAATGTACCACATCAACTCACCTTCTTCATTTGACCATAAAAAATAGGAACAGAAAATTTCAATGGAAAATAAGGGATTAAGCGATCTCTACCTCCACAGTTCAGGTCATATGGGTTGAAGGATAGGTGAGGGATAAACAGGGATCATTTTGCAATGCTTAAAGTCCTGATTCATAACTTTGACTTATGATGTTCTTAAATGGCTCCTTAAATATAAGACCGTATTTTAGTGAAGCCAATAATGTCTTCATATCTATATCAATCTCATCTACAAAGGTAAAAAATAAAAGTAAGACTTTAAGCGCTTGTACTCAAATTAATTCCTAATCTTATTTTAGTTCCTAAACTACATATGTCTTTTGAGTTAATACAGACCTTCCATGACATTAATTGCTACAGGAGAATATAGAAATTTCCCCCTTGCATAAATAAATAGGAAATTATTCTTGACCTTAGATATTTCTACAGAATTTTGAACACTTTGTTCTATTTCTATTTCATATATATTCACTTCTCACACAAAGTTGTGCATTGGAATACATCGTTTCTGATAGAAAAAAAGACGGAAATTCTTCATACGTAAGGACTTTGATTGTACCCAGTTGACTTTTTATCCTTGAAGGAGTTTTCATCTTGGAACTACTCAAGTAATATATACTAACTTAAATTGAAAGGATTTTAGTCAGGGGGAAAAAAATATTTTCAACTAAGGCTTCTGGGAGCACACTTCTTTATTCAAGGATTATCTTTCATTTAAAAATATTTATTTTTCAAACAAATCATTTTCCTGTTGAATTTTTGAGGAATTTATCTATGTTTCACTATTTCAATAATGTTTAATGCTATTTTTACTCTAATCATTTTCATTCTTACAGAAGATGAATTTTCATAGGGGTTCACGAAAATGAAACGGAATGATATCTATCGAAGACAGTCATGTCCATTAAAATGAGAGATTCTGGTTTAACAAGGGATGGTGGCTTTAGTCCTAAAGCATGATTATTTTTATTACTGAGAATTAGGCCTTAGACTATAGGGAAAAACACTTGTCAATGAATTTTCAAACCTTCACAATTCTATTTGCTTCCACGAATATCTTAGCAGAGTACTCTGGGAACAAAATATCTGAAAGTACAGATTTTATGAGAGGGACAAATTCTCACAGTTACATATACAAATTCTAACAAAACAGTCAGAGATAGAAGAAACAAACAAACAAATACATGTTTCTCCAAAACTTCAGTTCCGATCACTTCAATGATTCAGACTACCATGGGGGAGAAGGGTAGGGGTGAGGGAGTTTAATAAAGTTTGGTAATGAAGTGGTTGCTACTAGACCAAGTGTAAAATAATATATAAAATATTAGAATGCAAATTTTAAAGGTATACCAAATACACATTGCCTGATTATATAGAGACATTTTCCCTTTCACTTTCTCTCTGTCCCCTTTCCTTCTTCCTTTCTTTCTAACACTTGTAGGATAGTATGGTGGGAAAAGATTACAATTTTACCCTTAGAGAAACCTTAACATACTGTGTGATTTTGAGGAAGTCGCTAACCTCCTCGGATTTAAAGAGCATGGTTTTGATATGCTGAAATGAGAAAGTTAGACTAAAATTCTTTCTAAATAGGTCGTGAGTACTTTTTTCACCCTTTGGAATTTGATATTTAAAAACAAGAGGAATTATTTTTACTTATTCCCAGTTTTTGCATTAACTTGCTGGTATTAAAGGCTGATTGTTTCTTATGTCTTTAGTGTGATTTGAATGTTGAGGGAAATTTGGAACACTGGGCCTTACAAGAAAAGAACAACTCTCTAGAAATAAAATTTTAGACCTTAAGCTGATGCCAATTATTAAAATTTTACAGCAAAAAGACCTCACTGGCACTCTCTTTAGCACTTATACTCTATACTCCAAAAAACTAACACTGGAGAGACCTAACACTAGAAAGACTGAGGTCATTTATCTAGACCAAAAAAAAAAAAAAAAATTCCAGATTATTAGGCTTGGTCAGAAAGAACAGGATGAATTCTGATACTAGAAATTTCATTAGCAACCTCATACTGTCACATGCCTGTGTGTACTGAGACATACAACATTTAGGAAAATAATTGGAAACGGAGAAATGTAAACAGGGATATGGCCACGTGGGACTCTGAGAGCCATGCAGCCTCCCCCTTGTAAGAGTACTCTTGTTCCAAAAGAGCTGGCTGAGCTGTGTGGGAGTTAAACACTTACAGTGTATGAGGGTTCACAGCCTTCCCCCTACAGCCACGCATGACTGAACAAGCAGTGGTTGGTGCCGGGCATCTTCTATACATCCATATTGACTTCCCTTTATAAGAAAAAATACAAAACCTACATGGCTAGATTTTTAAAGGAAGAGAAATCAAAGAGATCTGCATGTAAAGGGGAGAAGGACAGTGTTGCTATGTAGGATGTATGAGATGGGATAACGGAAGAGGTGCCCAAGGAACCGAGATGGTAAAGGCTGTTGATGAGAGACAGTTCTTATAAGGCAGGAGAACGAAAGGTTCACAGGGGATTTAAGACGCCAAAGAATAAGAAAGTTCTGATCTAGTTAATAAGACTTACTATAGGCTAAGCAATTGAAGTCTCTTAAATGTTATAAGTAAGTCTTATTTTTGGTTTGAATTATGCCTCTCAATATTATAGCTCCCAAACTGACCATATACCTTGCAGTTTCATTTCGCACTCACAGTCAGTGAAGGACTTGGTGAATTCAGGTCTCAAATATAAAACACTAAGCACAAAGCCTGGCATAAAGGAGGTCCTCAATAATAAATGTTTGTTCTCTTTCCCTTGACAGACAGACCTTATAATTAAGACATCCTCGAAAGAGATTTATCAACTCTCTTTCATTAGCATCCTCTGGATACCTTCACTCTCATCACCTTCAGCACTGTCATTAGCTTCAAAAGGAATTCTTCATGGAAAGAGTCTGTAATTAGGATACCAGGGAGAAAGCAGCACCTGAAAAAGACTGTGGCACCTGCCTATTGTCTCAACTGCTTTTTCTCTCTCTAGGCCTGAAGTATCAAAAGCATCGAGTACAAATTACAGATGCAAAAACCTGGCCAGTCTCTAAGTTAGTTCATTTCTCATTAGAAATACCAGCTGTGAGTTTTTCTTGAAATTGGGACTTTAGAACAGCACATTTAGTAATTAGTGCATGGTTTTCTTTTCACTTGAATGTTTTCTGCTTCTTTTTGACTATTGCAGCAATTGGGTATTCAAGAGAGAAAAATAATGTCTCAAAGCATGAACTTTCATTTTCCAAAACAGAGGGCAGAGTCCAGTTTCTTGATGAAAGCATCAACCTTTTAATTCAGATGATGTGATGTTAAAGTTATTTTGTTGGGAAATTTGAACTGGTCTGTGAGGCAGTTCAACAGTTCGGGCTTACTGTAATTAACTGTCAAATAAAAGTCCAGGACTAAGCAGAGAAATGCAAGTGGGTCGGCATCAGAAGGGTTTAAATTCTGATGAAATTTTACAGCAAGATTGGCCTTTCATGGAAACATTTGTCCCTGTCAATAGTTCACCGTATAAACAGCAGCAAATGTGGATGGTTATCAAAAACTCAGTTTGAACTCTCATTAGGCTTCCAGTGCCCTTTCTGGTTATCAATGAAGCTCCTTTACTAGAAACATTAATTCAGGGTTTCTGGTAACCTTGTCTCCAATGAACTCTTCCACTGGAGCTTCTCTGCACAAAGAGGGCAGGCCTTTGAGGCTGTGGAAGTTTGAGGGTGGTATATAGAACCCTCCTATTGCTATTGTGCTAACACACAGACTGTGCATTCGGTAAAAGGTATAAGAAAAATGTCCTATGTAGTTAGTTACCTATGTGGTTACCTTTCCAGTGGCTTCATCCCTCTGTGTAAGTCCAGATTCCGCCTGGTATTACTTTCCTCCTGCCTGAAGGCTTTCCTTTCACATTCCTTGTGGTGCAGGTCTGCTGCTGATAAATACTTTCAGCTTTCGAATGTCTGAAAAATCTTAAACACAGTATAGAAATTACAGACCACCATCACTGAGCAGAAAATTAGAACTTAATGTAGGCTAATTTAATTTGCAATGCTTTTCAAGACCAAAACCTTTCATTTAGAACCTTCGTATTAAAGGAAAGTCATTTGAGGAGAGAGTAAATGGCATGACCTTAGTGACTGAATTCATAAAAATACATTTTTAGGGCTCCATTGAGCTAACGTAAAACGAATCTGCTTTTGACCCATATACCGCATTAACAATGTAAGAAAAACTCTGTATTTGGGGTACTTTCATGGAGTAAAAGAATGTATAAGCAAAAGGAGACAAATTTTCAAAGATAAGGAAGAACTCTGCATACAAAACAGGAAAAAATTATGTGTTTCCTGAAGTGGGCTTGCAATACTCTGGCCCCAAACCTCTAGAAATCTGCCTCATGGCTATTTGACATTCTCAATGGAACTGCAGGTCTTACCTTGCGATTTTCTTAGTTAAGCACACTCACGTGCTCACATACTCACATGCACACACACACATATGCACACATCAGAGGCAGAATAATGTTAATAGAGCTTTGCCTACAGATCCTCAGAGGAGAAAGATCAATTTCTATCTTCCTTATTTCTTACTTCTAAAAAGCTGACCTACATGGCCTTAACATTCCCCTCTGCTTGGCTAAATTTTAGACAGGTTTCTTCCTGACTATAGGCCCCTGACCTCTTTCTTTTCTTAGAACATTTGCTTTAGAAATCTGGCATTGTAAACCCGTTCTCTGCCCCTTTGAGATACAGACCTTCTGACCTGGGAGCCATCCCTTTGAAATGTGATCATAAGGAAAGACAGTGTCCCTGTCTCCTAGTCTCTGTGGGAGGGTCAGAGCCCAACTTCAATGAGTGACAATCAGCAAACACAGATGGCCTCATCTCGCTGACCAACCTCTTCCCTACTGTCCTGCAGTTCTTTTCCACTAGCCCATCACAAGGCTTACAAACTCTCTTGCCTTTTGTTTCAGTGGAGTTGAGGTCCATCTCTCTCCCTTATTGCAATAGTCTTGAAAAAAGACTTGTTTGCTATTTTTCACAAGTGTCCAGTGCAATTTCTCTTTGACAAAGCCCATACTTATATCTTCCAATAAAAATGATGTGAGCCCAAGTACCAGACGGCCTCTATAATTTCCATCCCATTTCTTAGAAAATGACCAGTTTGAATGAAAAAATGTAAAAACAATTAAAATTATTTCCAAATGTATTAGGCATTTTATTTAGATTGTGCTTGTCTTGAAAATTCTCACCACTTTTGTAACTACGTGAGAAGGAATTAAACATCCATAATCACACACCAATTCCCTAGAGCGATGGGCCTAATTTTATGGAATGTGTTGAAGCTGGAAGAAGCCTACATGGTCATTTAATCCAGGAGTCAAGAGACAAATTAATCTCAGATATGTTTTGTTTAGTCATTACAATGTTAAAAGAAGAGAAAGATTTAAATACTTTTGGTGAAACAAGGCCTCCATTTCATCCCAGAAAATATCCCTGTCTAATATCTTATCCTTGGCTGTATCCCAGAGTATGTATTTGCCATCTTTCCTTATACCTGAAAGCCTTTGAGGGTACTATGCCTGAACCTTCCTTTTACTTTATAAAAGAAGTCTTATGCTCAGAGAGGTAGTGATTTGCTTCTAGTCCTAATAAGAAGGAATTGAATTCAGTATTCCTAGGGTGCCAGTGCAGGGCTTCTCAATCTTGATCGTATGTTAGATTCATCTGAAGAACCTTTTAAAAATACCTGAACCTGAGAATTGCCCTCAGCAACTGTAATTACATTGGTCTTGGATGGGGCCTTGGAATTGGTGATTCCAGTGTGCAGCCAGGGTGGAGATCCTTTGACACACACACCACCAGACAGCCACGGAGGAGATTTCTGTTCCAGAATGTGGATCAAGAGAAAATTGCTTCTTCTAGGCAAATTTTGGTTATAATCGATAAATTTTTCATTACTATAGATAATAAAAAGATTAAAAATATTCAATGATATTAAGAATCCCATGCTAATAAATTTGAAAATTTAGATGAAATTCACAAACGTAATATCGAAATGTCACACAGAATCATAAATGTGAATAATGCTGTTGTTATTAAGAAGTAAAATTTGTCATTGAAAGCCTTTATGTGTGTGCACACACACCACACATACACACACACACCACACACACATACACACACACACCACACACACATACACACACACACACCCCTCCATGCACAAATTCTTCTAATTATTTAAGGTAGCAATAATGCCTACATTACAGAAACTCTTCCAGAGAACAGGAAAAAAGAAAGTAAACTCAAATGTGTTTTATGAGGCTGGCACAACACTGATTTAAAAAAAAACCCCACAGTAAATTCATTATGAAACATGTACATGTCAGTCACACTTATGAATGGTAGTACAAAAATCTTAAAGAAAATATCAATAAACTGATTCCAGTGAATGCATGTATGATATATATATATATATGAAAATGAATAACTTTAAATGGCTATATTTACAGACTACAGAAGAAAAATTACACAATCTTACCATATACTGAAAAAAAATTTGGTAAAATCCAACATTCTTTATGATTTCAAAAAACTTATCTCCACATAAACTAACAATAGAAGAGAAGAACCTTAATCTGATAAGTAATATTCTTAAAAAATATTGAAAGTTTTTTCTCTACTATTAGGTATAAGAAAAGTTTGCCCTCAGTCATCACTCAGATTCAATAACACACTGGACATTGTAAGTAATGCAGTACAGAAAAAAAATACTATATCCATGTTAATATGTATATATAATGACAGTTATAAAGATTTAAAAAGGAGAAAAAATACTGCTGTTCTTTATGGATGATATAATTATTATACCACATAAGAAATCCAAAATGATCTACAGGTAAGTTGCTAGAATTAACAAATTATTTTATCAAAGTTGCTTGATTAAAGGTCAGTATATTGAAATGAATTGCATATGTATATGTCAGCAAGAAACAGAATGAAATTTTAAAAGTACCATTTTCAAAAGAATCAAAAATATTAATATCAAAGAATAAGCCTAATGAAATATATTTAAGACCTTCATATAGAAATTTATGAAATGTTGCTAAGAGAAATTAAAGAATACTTAAATAAAAAGAGAGAAATATCAAGCCCATGCATTAAAAATTCAATATGTGATATGTCAATTGTGACGTCAATTCTCTACAAACTGACCTATAGGTTGAAGGAATCCTCACCACAATCCCAATTAGTTAATTAAAGTTGACAAGTGGATTATACAATTTAGATGAATATTGAAAGGGTCAGGAATATTCAAGACACCCTTGAAAAAGAAAAGGATGGCAGGACTTTATATAGGTTATCACATCTTATAATAAAACTACAGTAATTAAAATACTGTGATATTGGTGTAAGGATAAAAAATATTCCAATGGAAGATGATAGAGTATAAAAATATACCATGCATATACGAACATTTTATTTTTTAGTAGGTGGAATTGCTCAAGCACAGGGATGCTGGGAGCTTTTGGCAAACATTAGGAAAAAAAATGAAGTTAACTCCTATCTAACACTATTGACAATTCCAATTAGATTATGAAACTATATGTGAAAAGAAAATCAAAATGTTTCCTTAGAAAATAATTCCAGACACTATTTTCATGAATTAGGATTAGGAGGATTTATTTTTGATTGAAATGCATAAGGCAGTAATGATGAGCACATTAAAATTAAGAAATCATGTTTATTTAAAAGATACCATTAATAAAGTGAAAAGGCAAACCATAGTGTTGAAAGATATTTGCCAAACATGTACCAGCAAAGGATTAGTGTAGGCCATGTGTCAGCAAACTTTTTCTTTAAAGGGCCAGAAAGTAAATAATTCAGACTGCAAGCAATACAGCCTCTGTCTCAACTACTAAACTCTGTCACTGTAGCATGAAAGCAATTGTGGCTGTTTTGATAATATTTTATTTACCAAAACAGATAGCAAGTCAAATTTGGCCCATGATCCATACATAATGTGCCCATTCTTGGTGTACAGAATATATAAAATACCTAAAAGACTAGAAACCCAAAAGAAGGAAGGAAGGAAGGATGGTGGATGGATTTTCAAACCAAAGATAAGTATCAAAAGCTGTTAAATAGTGTTAAATATCAGAAAAAATGCTAATTAAAATCACTACAAGATACTAAATCACTACAAGATACACCCACCCAATAACTAAAATTAGATAGAATGAAAATACCAAGTGTTGTTGAGGATTTTGAGTGAGCAGAGCTGATGGGTGATACATTGATGTTGGGAGTGTAAATTAGTACAACTACTTTAGAAAATTGTTTGGCATTATAAACTAAGATACAGAAACTTTATAACTCTCCAATTCCACACCTAGATATACTACAAAGAAATGCATGCACACATGTTCCAGGGGTTACATACAAAAGTGTTTATAGCATCCTTGTTTGTAACAGCCAAAGCAAAAGTAGCCCAAATGTCCGTCAGTCATGTGGATAAACAAATGATGGCATATTCATTCAAAGGAATGCTTTGTAGTAACTAACACATTATAGCTTTTGGCAACAATGTAGACTGATCTCACAAACATGATATTGGGTAAAAGAAGCCAGACCAAAATAACGTTTGCTTTATGTTTCCATTTAAATATATTTCAAAGCTAAATCAAATTTCAATCGTGTTTAGGAATGTATACTTAGTAAAGGTATAAAGAAAAGGTATGATGAAAAGCAAGAAAATGATTAGCATGAAAGTCAAGATAATGGTTAACTTTGAAGGGAAGAGAGGGATTTGGATTGGAAATGGCACACAGAGGTTTCAGGAAACTGTCAACATTTTACTTCCTAATATATATGATACACCCATGGGTGTTAACTTTATAATAATTCATTTAGCTGTGCACTTACGTTTTACACAGTTTCCTATATACAATAAGAAAGAATCTTAGAACAAAACTCACATAAAAAAATTTCCAATTGTCAAAATATGTATGGATAGATAAATATGGAACACAAAATGACTTTTAAAAACAGGGGCAAAAATATATTAACAGGGGGCTGGATGTGGCGGCTCATACCTGTAATCCTAGCACTCTGGGACACTGAAGTGGAAGGAATGCTTGAGCTCAGGAGTTTGAGACCAGCCTGAGCAAGAGCAAGATGCCCGTCTCTACTATTTAAAAAACAGAAAAATTAGCCAGGTGTCTTCGCACAAGCCTGTAGTCCCAGCTATTCAGGAGGCTAAGGCAAGAGGATCACCTGAGCCCAGGAGTTTGAGGTTGCAGTGAGCTATGACGATGACACTGCACTCTACCCAGGATGACAGAACAAGACTCTGTCTAAACAAAACAAAACAAAACAAAACAAAATATATACATATATATGTGTGTGTGTGTGTGTGTGTGTGTGTGTGTGTGTGTGTGTGTGTATACATATCTCAACAGGGGGATTTTGCATGAATAATAGGATTTGTGGTAATTTCATTTAATTTCTATTTTTGCTTACATTTTTGTTTTCTACCCCGATCTTATAATGCTTAGATTGTATGCCTATATCGAAACATCACATGTACCCTATAAATATATACAAATATTATGCACCCATAATAATTAAAAATGCAAAAAAAATTTAAGTGAGACAAATATTAATATTCCCCCAAATGAAATGCATGTATCTACTTTCTGTTCAGATAAAAGGGAGGTGGTATTATAATTAATGGTGTTTAAATATAGTATTACCCTAAAGAATCTTAAGTTCTGTTTTTGTTTGCTTAGAAACTGAAATGTGAGGAAATATGGGTAACCATACTTTTCCTTCATCTTCCTTTTCTCTCTTTCTTTTCTCTACAACAAGCATAAAAATGTGTAGTGGGATTGTTAGGTCTGGCAGAAGGTAAACAGGTGGCGAGAAAGTGGCTAAGAGAGAAGAGCAGGGACCGAATTGCAGCTAGGAACCTAACTGCCGTCAGGAATTGTTCACTGGCGGGAACATACACAGTAAAATGTTCCTAGCAACCTTTAACGAACCTAGAGCTCATTACCACCTAATTAGCATAACATGGGCGGAGCCTCGTGGAGAATTCTGGGGAAGATGCATGCGTAGTAAGAATCTGTTTATAACCTACCCTGTTATGTAACCTGTCATGTAACACCAACCTGTCAATCATCCCCAAAGGCAGGAGACAACAATCAATCCTGCCAGGAGAAAGGCGGGACAAACTAGTGAGCTTGAAAAAGGCTGTGTGCACTCAGCCTTTGGGTTCTTTCTTCACTCATGGAGAAGACCGTTTCACTCTCTGTGGAACGTATTTTCACTTTGTGTAGCTTCCTTCCTTACTTTCATTCTTTCTTTTATGTGATAACTATTTGTATAAAATTGCTCTGTGTTTGTGATCACTCCGTCATCGCCTCAGCTCGGTAGGAGCACTCATTCTTGACACTGGGAACCTAGGGACCAGGGAACATCCACATCCAGAGGAACCTAACAGGATTGAACAAAATAAACTGGGTTTTCCTGGAGTGTAGCCTTCTCTCTGCAACTATTTTCAGTCTGGGGATTGGGGAGTATGTGTATATATATATACACCTCTCAATGTGTGTGTGTATATATAATACATATGTGTGTGTATATATACGTATATGCATTGAGTCTTTGAAGCATCATATATTTATACACCTCTCAATATGTGTGTCTGTATGCATTAACTCTTTGAAGTATCATATATATATATATATATACACACATATACCTCTCAATATGTGTGTGTATATATATACATATATATATGCATTAACTTTGAAGCACCATATTCTGTTTTTAAGTGGGATTTTCAGACATTATGTGATCTGAAGAACGTCCTCGTGGGCTTAATGCCCAATTCAGAGAGAGGACCAGAGTTTTTCTATACATTAAGTTACTTGAGTTCCTATAAATTCAGAATACACTGAGGTTGAAGTGACTTTGTGAAAAGTACCCGAGCCAACTCTTAGTGCCTATGAGAAAATTCAATCTAATAATGTGTGTTGAATATTTTTACATCTTTATACGGTTTATAATATCTTTGTTTTCCCCAGCCTTTATTATTACTTACGTATACTGCTCTATTCAATACTTACCAAACCCTGAGGCTACCCAATAACAGTGTTCTTCACTTCAGTCAATGAACTTTAACAGAAACCAATGCATTTTAACTGAATTTTTGTTTATCTCAAGGAGCACATTTTAATGAAATCAATACATTCTTGCTGAAAGCCACATGAATCCATTGGAAAGAATACATTGTTACGGAAACCAATATACAGTTTTATAATGTCTGTATGTTTTAGCGTAAGCATAGCCATACATTTTAGCTGTAACTAATATATTTCTGCAGGGCTGATACCGAGAAAGCCTTCTTTCATAGTGAAGTCAATTCATTCTTACAGAAACTAATACTGTATTCTATATTCCTTAGCCAGCAGTGTCAGGCTAAATGAAGACTATGATTTATATTGCTGAAAAATGTAAATATTTCCAGAAATGACTTTAAAATAAAAGTAGTTTTAAAAGTATATAAATTATTTTAATATCTTCATTAGAGATACAAAAGTAGCTGGAGGAAAGTTTTTGAATTAAAAAGTTAAGACCCTTGTTTATAATGTGTGTTTAGATTAAACTTGTAAAGATATATATACTCAACATATTTATTATTATATTGAGATCATGGTAAATTTTCAAAAATTTATGGTTATTTAATTAATTACTCACAAAAAGTAGATATCTTTCAAAGAGAAATGAGATATTAAAATATTTAGCAATTTCCTATCCTAGAAATATATCTTCTCCATCCAATCTAAAAATGGCACACAAACTCTTAAGATTCTCCGTCTACATACTTTCACCCCTCAGAAATATGCTAATGGCATTATTGCTAGTCAAAAACTAATAGAGGAACACCAAAGGAAATAAATTCAAACAATGACTTAAAAATAAAATGATCAAAGGAAAATATTAAGAAGGTTTTATATCAATTTTTATATTTTATACATGCATGTATGCGTATTTGTGTGTATTTATAGTTACTATTGCAAGTCTCTTAACTTGGCTTATATAATACTATTTTCCACACCCAGATTGGCCTCCTGTCCTTCACACTTTGCCCAGACAGACATTTAAGAAGCATCACCTTTTATAAAGCTAACATTTTAAAATTCTAATGTACTTGTATTTAGAAAGCGGTTATCTCCCAAGACATTATCTAATTGGGAAAGTAACCTTGTATAATTTATCCAGAGTTTGAAAAGCGAGGGCAGTTTGCTTCCGTAGACATCTTCATTTGCCTTTTTAGCTTGCTCTGCTAATGACATTTCTGGACAATGAAGAAAAGGAAGGAAAAAAAATCAGAATACAGTAAATGTAATAAACCCGAAAATATTTTTAGAAGCGTCTTTCAGGAAAACATAAATACTAGTTAAAATTAAAATACTTCCAATGTATTTACTTGACATTCACATATGCAATAGGAAAATTCTCAAGCCACCTAGCTGACTTCTCTGATTAGAAAACATAGACAAAACACCAAAATTTAAAAGTAACAACAGTTTTCTTGCTAAATAAAAAGAAAAACCATTCTATGGAGAAGATGCTAAAGCAAAAAAAATAGCACAGGAAACTTTTTCTCTTATTAAAGCAATTCTTTAAATCATTAAAAGTTCTTTGGCTTCAAGGCTTCTGTGTAAACTTATATCCCCTGGCAATGTCTCTGTTTCTATAAAGATCCCAACTCCTAAATAGCTAATACTTTACCGGTGGTTTATTTTTCTTGATGAGGTCCAACACAAATACAGCTTTCTACCTTACTGATAGGTCTTTACAACAAATACCTTTAACTTCCTGGTTTAGCTGTTAAGATTCCAGAAACCTGGGTTGTGAGTCACAAAAGCACTTCCAATATAAAAAGAAACATCACAAAAATAAGTGCCGTATTCTCTTGTTTCCCTTATACAAGCTCCTTCCTAGTTTTTGTTCAACTGAACAAAATTTTGAAGATTAATTTAATATTTTTAACCTACGATTAATGCATTGTGCTCTCAACCCTTTCTGCTACTTGGATACTAGCCTCACTGAAGCCATTTTTAGCATCATTTTATTGTGCCTCAGACCAGTTAAACTGGGCAACTCCCTGAAATCCAAGCTTGCTAAATTTCTTTCCGTCTTAAAAATAATCATTCTCATTTATGTCTCCCACACTCTTTATTTATCATCACCCCACCATCTGCCTTCGTTTCATAGCTGAATTCTTTCACACAATAATACGAACTAATTAAATCGCTCCATACTCACCTGTCTGCCTACCATCCTCATGACCATGACACGCTACTCTCTCGAGCACACTGACCAATCACTTAGTGACTACAGTGGACTGAATATTTGTTCCCCCCCCCTCACCCCAAATTCATATGTTAAAATCCTAATTCTAATATGATGATATTAGGATGTGGGACCTTTGGGAGGTAATTTGTTTATGAGGGCGGAGCTGTCAAGAATGAGATTAGCGCCCTTATTGGAAGAGGCCAGAGAGCTAGCAAGTGCTCTTTTCATTGTGTTATTATAGGATACAAGTGAAGTAGAGAAGTCTGCAGTCTGCAACCTGGAAGAGAGTCCTCATCAAAACCCAAATATACTGGCACCCTGATCTCAGACTTCCACCCTCCAGAACTGTGTGTGAGAAATAAATTTCTGTTGTTAAGCCACTCAGTCTGTGGTATTTTGGTATAGCAATTTGTACTGACTAAGACAATGGCAAATTGAATGACTTTTCAGTCTGTTTCCTACTTTACTTTCCTGTGGCATTATATGCTATTAGTCTCCAACTCTTTGAAATCACTTGTCCCCTACCACTACACTATATGCTTCTTGAGAACACAAACCATGTTTTCTTTATCTTCATGTATTTATTCTCCAACAGAACAAATGCACATAAAAATGGCTAAATAAAAAATCTTTTGTACTGAGCACCCCTACTCATGTTGGCACCTTCTCATTTTATTCCATTGGTTTACCATCCTTTGCCTCCCCTTTAAAAGTTGGAGCTAAATAATCGGTACCCATTCACATAAGAGTGGAATAATAAACATTGGAAACTCCAAAAAGAGGAAGGGTGGTGAAGAATGAAAGCTTACCTATTTGGTACAAAATACACTTTTAGAGTGATAGGTACACTAAAAGCCAAGACTTTACCACTAAGCAATATATCAATATAACAAAACTGTAACTGTACCCCCAAATCTATAAAAAAAATTAAAAATATGCACACACACACACACACACAAAGTTGGAGTCTACCCTTGACCTCCACTCTCCCCATATTTACTCATTCTGAAGCTAGAAATTGACTCACTACCTAAATTGCTTATAATGCCACAACGTTTTCTCTTTTGCAGACATCCATGGATTCTGATCTTTACTGGACTTATCAATCTATATGTACCCTAGCACCTAAAATTCAGCATGTTTAAAGCTGAACTCATTATACCTACCCCCTCTAAAACTTCCTCCACTTCCAGTGTTCCCAAACTTAGTAGTGCTACCATCTACTCAGTCACTCAAGTAAGAAATGTGGGACACATGCTCCCATATTTGTACTTCTGGTGGATCTCTTTTGGTTTCATCTACTGAGCATCCCTCCAGCCTGTCCCAGTCCTATTGCATGGGACAGTCTTTGTTGAGTTCCTTGACATTTCTTGCCTAGATATTGCAGTCGGTCTTCCTGTTCTTACCCATTCTCCACACAGCTTCTAAGGTGATCATTTGGCATGTCAAACTTAATTGGGTTAACTCTCAGCTTGAATTTCTCCTAAGTGCTTACAGAATAAAGTGCAAACCCCTTAGCAAGGCATACCTGATCCTCCTCATGCCCTCAGCCTGCCTGTTCTTCTAGCATAGCTCCCCGTCCATTCTACAAATTCATTCTCTGCAAAGGCTCCCTAAACCATGTGCACATTCCCTCATGCAATGTCCCTATTCCCTTTACTTGCACATCTCCCTGCCCTTACTATACAGTGATCTCCTACTCACACTCCAACTCACATGGGCATCATCATCTCCTCAGTGAATGGACCACATGAGGCAGTTAGAAACTTCCTCCTCCCTCAAGCAGATTATGTTATAGATATCTCTGCATCACAGCAATTATTACCTTGCTTTATAGCTATCTCTATTTTTTCATCTCCTTTATGACCTGTGATCACTGAAGGAAATCCTCTTGGTCTTCTATGTCTTTGTATTAGAGTCACTAGGATACATTAGAACATCTTTTGAGCCAAACGGATCAGACTTCACCTACATGCTCTGCAAATAGATCTCTATTTGTATTAGAGATTTAATTTCTCTAATCCTCTGCTTTTTAATTTAAAATGGGGTTAAAACAAAATGGAGAATGTTTGGTACAGTGTCTGGCACATAAAGGCTCTCCATAAATGGTAGCTGCTGTCATTACCAGTATTACCATTATTGTTGATTTCCCAGTGTTCATCTCAGTGCCTGGTACCCTTTAGGTACTCAGTAAGTGTTTTATGAAGAAATAATTTATAGCTATTGGGTATATACATATGATTACTTTAAATGGCTATCTTGTTGACAATGACCCTATTATTTATTGTTTTTCTTCCAATTACTTCTAAACTGATCTTTTCAAGTAGGTGTTGTTTATTGATTGGATTTCTCAATGATCTTTGACTTCTTTGGAAAAGAAAGAATAGTTGTTTCTCTTGGGGTCTTTTGTTTGTCTATATATATTAGCTTTACACTTTACTATCATTTACAATTTTATAGACAATAATAAATTTTAGAGTCTATGTTTGAATTTAACTAAAATTTTCTTGCTATTTAAGAGAATTTCAATAAGAAATTAAAGTCTAGGCTTTTGAAAATAAGTCTGATTTAATATACTCAAATCTCATGATCAGTTTTTAAAGCTCTTGAGAAACAACTTAAAAATTTCGTATACTGTGCACAGCCTAAAATTAAAGCCCCCGTATTTCATTCTTGAATTCTTCTGGATTATAAGACATTCAAGATTTATTGATTAAAATGTAAGTGGCATGTTTGTAGCTTTAGTTAATTAAGAAAAAGATTATGAGAAACCCTAGTGCAGTAACATCTCTTTGTGTTAATAGATATACTAAAGTGACTATAATGCTGTGTAGGTTATTGGAAAGAGCAAACCAACATCTTCCTGTGGTCCACATGGCATTTCCAACCATGCTGGGTGGCCAGCGTTGTGTTGGTATTTGCTGTATATAGCTGCTGCGGGTGATAACGGTGATGATCTCATGTATAAGTGACAATGGACTCATACTCCACATTATCAGATATTCTGCAAAACTTTCTTTGCTAAACACATTACAAATGTCCACTTTGACCATAGAGTTTATGAGTAAAGGTAACCAAACAATGCCAAAAGACTTATTCTCACTTCAACAAAAGCACCACAAACTTCAATGCCTGGAGAAGAATTGAGACTATGAGTTTCAATCTTCACATCTTTTAAGGAAAACTTTTAAAGTCTTCACACCTTTCTAACCCACAAAGCATCATCCCAATAATGAGCAAGTTATCAACACAAAGTCTACTGACTATACTTCACCAGAAGGAATATTCAAGAATTAGAGAAATGTAACTATCAAAAACATTTATAAAACATACAACTATTACTTGAAAGATACAGATATTTTCTTTATTTTGCAATACATAAAAACAATACCATTTATCTCTGTATAATGTTGAATGAGAACATATCTCTTGACATATTCTCATTGAACTATGAGAGGGGAATTGAAATGTTTCTAACACAAAGAAATGATAAATGATTGAGGTGATGAATGCAGGTGATGGATACCCCAATTACCCTGATTTGATTATTATACTTTGTATGCCTGTATCAAAGCATCACATGTACCCTATAAAGATATACAACTATTATATACCCATAATAATTAAAAACGAAACAAATTTTGAAAAGGAGACCTTTTGCATATGTCAGTAATACCAGTCCTGTAAAAGGGAAAAAACCACCGAGGCTTCTATTTACTTGTCATTCATCGGACCATTGTCAACTTGCATTTTACATGACCTATATTCTCATCCCTTCATTAAAATGAATAGTGCTCAAAATTTCTAAATTTCAAAGGTATATTTTGTGAAACTTGACAGACTTTGAGTGACTTAGAACTGAGACAAAAGAATGTTATTGTCAGGGGGTTCATCTCACCCTATTGATAAAACTCAGATCCATCTGCAGTGGGAGTTCTTGAGTTCAAACCATGGGAAAATTTTTTACACTGCTGACCTCTGGAGGTATTTTTTATTTTATTCTTTTTTGCTTAGTTTTCTTTTCTAAATTTTATATTAATGACTTTCATAATAGCAAACACAAAAAATATTTTAAAATCAATTTAAATGCGGAGTAGGACTATAAACTACACAGATGAAACTGGGACAGATGACCGATCAAAATTACTGGAATTCACTCTTTGCTTACTCTCTAGTAACCCATTAATTTAAAAGTACTATTACTGTCTCTTAACTCTAATTGCTGCAAAAAAAGATTGGAAGATTGGATATTGATGTATGTCCAGTGTGGCTCATTTAAAGCATCTGCCATAACCATTTAAAAGCCATTAGTTTGTATCTATTTACCTATCCACACATTGATTATGGTTACCGAAATGTATTTGTCAGATTTTCTCCCTCCCATTCTTCTCTGAAACATTCTCATACAAAACTGTGCTTGGTGGCAGAATCTGGTGACTACTAAATCAATGGTTTTATTTTGTTTTGGCATGCCTTTTAGAAAACAAAGCCCCAAGTGTCATAGTCCTTTTTTCTTATGTTCAACAACTACAACTCAAGAATAGCTCCATTTTACTCAAGAATAGCTTTGCGGAATATGAAAAATAGTGTGAAGTCCAAGCCACCACCCTCCATATCTAATGATGATTGGTGAACCAGCGGCAGCCACATCAGAAAACTTTCCCTCAGCAAACCTAGTAGAAGTGGGTACTTCTTATATTACAGAGAAAGAATGATGTCAATCTATCTCAGTGTTATTTAAAAAAAATACAGGATCTCTGTGTTCTAATTTATACAATATGAATAACTTTGAACAACTCACTAAACATCTGTAAATCTTAGGGGTAAAGAGATACAGTGTTCTTGGAGGTGAAGAGAGGCATGCGGTAGACAGAGATTCTCTCTCTGAAATATGGACAGAGACCAAAATGATAAGAGGAATCCAGCCATGGTATGATCCAAAGGAAGACCAAACAGAAAGGCACGATACAGGATGAGCTCATTTATTGGGAGACTAGCAGGTCAACGGGCCTAGAGCAATGGGATGGAAATGATTAGACAGGACATTGAAAAAGTAGGCAGGGGTAGGACCACACGAGTCTCTGTAGGCCACACAAGGAGTGCAGATTTGACTCTAAGTTTAAAATGGAAGCCTTTGGATGGTTAGAAGCAAGGGAATTATATGATTAGATTTAAGTTTCACAATTTTCACTCTGCAAGCAGGAAGGTTGGTCAGGAGACTATTGCAGTACGACAATATCACGGTAGGACTATTGCAGTAAGATAAGAAATGGAAGCGGCTTGCTCTTAGTTGCCATGGCATAATTAATAACAAAGTATGGGGTACTAAGTTAATAACCAAATTTGGAATGTACTTTCAAATGAATTATCTTGTTGCATGCTCATACCAAATTTATCATTTAATTCCCATTTTTAAAATTACTAAATGCTACCCATGGAAACTAACCTCATGGCTTCCTTCTACACATTGTAGTTGTGCTCTTAGGGCTTCCAGTGAATAAAATACAATCCCTCAGAAGATTCTTTGTTGCTAGTTTTAAGTCTTTTCATTCACAAATCCTGATAAAAGATTGTTAGAAAACCAACTAAAATTGCTCAGCACAGCAAAGTCAAAGTGATGGCTTCTTTCTTACAGTCTTACCCTTGTGTAATCAAGAAGAAAGAAAAGAACTGTAAAATTTTTTTTGTAATTTTTCTTATTTCAGCATATTATGGGGGTACAAATGTTTAGGTTACATATATTGCCTTTGCCCCACCTGAGTCAGAGCTTCATGCGTGTCCATCCCCCAGACGGTGAGCACCACACCCATTAGGTATGACTATCACCATCCCCTCCACCCCCCCCCACCTGCCTGACACCCGACGAATGTTACTACTATGTGTGCACTTAAGTGTTGGTCAGTTAAGTCAGTTAATACCAATTTGACGGTGAGTACGTGTGGTGCTTGTTTTTCCATTCTTGTGATATTTCACTTAGTAGACATGAGTGGATTAATAAAATGCGGTATATGTATACCATGGAATTCTGCTCAGCCACAAAAAACAGTGGTGATCTAGGACCTCTTCTACTAAGAACTATAAATTGTTGAGCACAAATCATGTGTCCTCTTGTTTCCACATGCTTCTTACATCACCTAATTTAATTCTTATCAAATCATGGTATCATTATTCTCCTTTTATAGGTAAGCTAATGGATATTGCTTAAAAAGCCAATTGTTCCCGGTTCAAAAATCTAATGACCTGCATTTCACTGTATATTGATTTGACTGAAAGATTGCTGTAAATTAATGTATGAATTTTAAAAACGAATCCATCCTGGGCAGAGAAATTGCCTCCCTCTAGGAAGGCACCATAGATTTTGGAATCAAAGGGGTCTTGGCTATATTCCCTGGCTCTGCTGCTTCATTGCTGAGTAACCTAGAGCAAGTCATGGAACTTCTCTGGGATTCAGTATCCTAATCCATGAAATGACAATAATAATATAGACTATGTAAGACCGAAGTGAGGATGAAATGGGATCATGAATGTCAAGGTGGGAGCACCATGCCCAGCATATGACAACAGTGATGATGTGACGAGGACATTGAGATCCAACTAAAGGACATATAATATACTACTGCTGGGAGGGACATCAGCGATTGCCTAATCAAATCTTATCATGTATATATACATGGAAAATGACACCAGATCCTGAGGGAACATGGGTTTTATTCAAGGTCATAGAGCAAGTTAGCATCATGCCATCTGTTCCCTAGGTCTGTTCTCTTCCCAGAAGTCCACACAGGGCCCCCCAGGTCCAGCATTTCCTCACACAAGGCAGGACAGATATTAGCAGCCAAGGCAATCCCTTGCACTCAGCCTGTCCTCTAACCTGTGTGAGGGGTGCAGGAGAGAGGTAAAGCACAATCTCTTTGCGGGCTCTTTCTCTGACGTTCCCTTCACACTTAATTGCTAAGGACGGTCACATGAAAAATAAATCTTCGTTTCTGTGGGGTCCGTCTGCCCCCACCACATGAAAGATGCTTGCTCACGAACGCATCTCTATTTCAAATGAACAGTCAAAAAGATGCTCCCGTCAAGGCTGCCTCACAGGGGGTACATGCCTCCAGGAAAGGGCTCCTCCTGAGGCGACGAGCTCGTCCCCTTCATTAGTGAGGAGGATAAGAAGAGCCTTTCAGAGCTGCTTCCCCAGAACACGGGGCCCTCAGGCAGACAGATGCTCTGAGTGTGAAAAGAAGTTTTCAAAAGCCTTCCTTACTCCCTGCCTGGGGCAGAGCAAACAGGGCTGGGACCATCAAAGGCAGCTGCCAGCCTCCAGGGCTGGTGCCTTAGCTACTGGGTTTCAACTTCACATTCTTACTCTGCCCTGTTACAGTTGGTTTTGGTTATGTTTTGTTTGGTTTTTTATTTTAGTATATTTGTAAAATTATTTTTCTTGGATCTTCCCTCTTGCATCCGTGAGCTGAAGTGACACAGGATCAAAAAGATAGGTTTTTGTCTAATCAGGAACGAGTGAAGAATGCATAAGTTTATCAGGGAAGGGCTGGGAATGCTGAATCCTGTTTCTTAGGAGTTACCACGTGTCATTATACCTGTGACCAATTTGCCCAGTCTAAGGATGGAAACCACATTTTCACTCGTCTCTCTTCCTATAGAAGTGAAGGAAAAGAATAAGAGGTGGGGAAAGTGATGTGATTTTTAGATTCAAAAGAGGGTGGTTTTGCAAATCTTCATACCCAGTATTACACAGATTGCTGCCATTTCCAAAATTGGTAAGTGGAACTCTCCCAAGTGTTTTGGAAAGGATCAGCCTTCTGTTTACACGTCAACGCATATTTGACATTATCGAATTATTTTTGTAACTTTCAATGTGCTTCCATGTTTATCTCATTTTAAATCTTACAACAACTGCATCAGATCGGTGCAATTATTAGTTACTTGTTAACAAAGAGAAGCCAATGTATTCAAGGAAAATGAGGTAGAAAACCTAGCATCTCTCTAATTAGCTTTGTGACTTTGTCAGAATAAGAAGGTCAGGTTCAGGAAAACCTTCTCTTCATCTGGATTGTCTGCCAAATTATCTGATTCCTGAGTCCAGGTGTAGGAGTGAGGGGTGGGGATGGCAGAGCAGAGAGGAGGGAGGAGATCCTGCTACTGGCCACCAGCTCACAAAACGGAACCCAACTCCAAAGGAAACTAAATGTGATCCTTCTTAAAGCGATTATCACTCAGACCAAAAAAGGGATCAGCAGTGGGTAATGGGGGCTTCCAGAGAATTGATGTTCCCAAGATCATGGAATAAAAACTTATGTCTCCATCAAGATTCTGGCCTTAGCAACAGCCCTAACAGATCTACCATGTGAGGCAAATCTCTTTACCTTTCTAGGCTTCAGTTTTCTCATCTATAAAATGAGATGCTTGGACTAGATTGACTTTCCAACCCTCTTTGATACAAATGTTAAGTGGCTGTAGGAATAAATCATAGAATTTACTCAGAGCATATCATGTTGAAGACCTATCATTTTACAAGAACCGTAAAGGGGTATCCTCATGTTGCTTTTAGTGAGTCACATTTTAATTCGCACTGGGGTTTTTTTAACATCCTGGTTTTAACTATTTTTGTACAACAAGGAGAAAATACTTTAGGTTGGAGGAAGGGGTATTATGAGGGGAACTGTCACTTTCCATCACCAGTAGCAGACCTGGGAAAAGGGCCACAAATTATTTGCAGAATAACGGACCTTCCTGAGTGGGCTTCTAATGTCGAAATGTTCTAGAAGCTCAATATCTTTCACTTGCACATACACAGCCATTCCTTGAGCCACATCCAAGGTGCAAGGGTAACTGGACTGGAAGAAATTTGACCATGAAAATGGAGCATGGATAGGAAGAATCTGATACACATCCATGGACTGTGTCCAGAGCTAACCCCTTCCCTACAACTATGGATAGAGAGAGAAGAAAGAGATGGGGGAGTGGGAGAGAATTAGAATTATTGGGTTTAAGATGTCAGTTCTGGTTCCTACCACAGATCACTCATGAAGCTGGGATTCTCTCGTGGTGTGGAGTGTGAGTGTGTGGGTAGGGGAAGGCTCAGAGAGGCTGGGCAGTCAAAACAACCCCCTTCCCAGTAGCCTCCAATTCTGCCAGACATCCTCATACCAGTCTGACATATGTATTTTTCCAAGGCAATATGTTTTTTTAAGGCTAATTCAAGTTTTTATTCAAACATCTAGAGCAGCATACATTTTCTATGAAGAGTTTGCTCTCTATTACATTGTACTCTGGTTCTCACCAGCATTAACCTTTGCATCTTGTACTGTTTTGTTCTTTGTCACCAGTAGTGCGTCCCTGTTTTAGAACAGCATTAACATCTGGGGTGTGCAGAGTGCATAAAAGAGTACCTAACCCACTTTCTGCCCTGTGGTATCTATGGAAATAATACATCTGTCAACCACTCTAAGATATTAATAGCACTCAGAAATGTATCCCTGTATGCCACTCCAGGCTTGCTATTTACTGTCAAATAGGTATTCAAAATTTCATAGGCCACATAGTCCTTCCTCACTATCAGGGAAGGATTGGCCCCACCATGAATCGCTCTGATTCTGAATGAGAAGCAGTGGGACCCAAAGCACCGAGCCCCAGGAACGGGAGGCCTTGATCAGAATAATACAGAAACCTCCATGCGTACAGGGCAGGGAAAGCAACCTTCTCCACACGAGGTTTTTTTTTTTTCCTTTCTTTCTTTCTTTTTTATTTTTTCGAGCTCCCAGACTAAACGCCTCTGATATGACATAAACGAATGTAAAGTATCATCCAGAATTTCTGGTTTCGCATTTTGGAAGCAAATTGAGAATGAGGACATGAAAGCCGGGCAGTAGCCAGCCGTGGGCGGCAATCAGACCGTCATAGACCATCCGATGGCGGCGAGGAACTGCAGAGCGCTAAAACGTGCCAGGAGAATGAAAAGAAAACACTGTGGGGCTAGGCGCACACACACACACACACACACACACACACAAGAAATTAAGGAAGGAAAACAGATTTCACAAGGAAATCTATGAAAAAAACTGGCCATTACTCTCCACCCATAGCTCCGGCTGCTCCCAGAAGTGACAGAATGGCAAGAGTGACAAACGGGTGGCACCCAGGCGGGTTGGGGGGACAGACACACATGCCCAATTCAGATGACCTCGCCCTCAACGCCCATGCGCTGTCAGGACTCTGTGACTACAGGAGCCCCCGGGGCTGTGCCACCCTGAGGAGCTGGGATTTGAGGGGTGGGTCCGAGGTGATTGCAGTGACATGAAAAAGGGGGAGGGGGCGTGTTTAATTCACATCAAATAGTTGGGCCTTCAAGCGCGTCCGAGTGACTCTGTCCAGTGAATGGGAAGGACGCGGGGGCTCGGCGGGCTTGGGGGAAGGCTGGGGGGCACGTGCAGGCAGGACAGGACGGGACAGGACAGGCAGGGAGGGCGCCCGCCTGCAGGAGAGAAGCTCTAGACGTGCAGAAAGGGAGATATTAACTGTTTTGTTTGTTTGTTTTGTTTTAGGTTGGGGCTTTTTTAGTTTGTTTTTAGTGAAACTGTCAATTCTGAGAGAAGCTGCGAGGGAAGCAGAATCTGCTCCTCCAGATGGAAGAGCTGGACGGACCGCGTGGGCGCGGGGAGGGCCCGGCTGCGGCTGCGGGGAGGAGGCGGCGGTGGGCGGGGGGGGCGCGCGTGGGGCTCACGTCGCGGGTGCAAATAGAAATCGCGGCGCGCAAAAAACACTGGGTGAGACCTACCTCTGACTTGCAGCCAAAAAGGGGGTGAATCTGGGACCCCGGGAGGAAAGATACTTTGCCCGGTAATGCAAGACGGTCAGCCTAGGCTTGGAATTGGAAAATTAGCAGGATAGAGAGTGGCTCCTTATCCATAGATGATGAGAGTTAAAAATCAACATGGGATAAAGATCCTCTTTGTTTAATAGTCAGGCGTTAGTGCTGTCTTTAACGACGTTTGACGTCGTTTATGGCACTATTGCAAACCTCGTATAAGCCCCTGCCGCGTACACCTGGACTTAACAGGCTCTTCCAGACACCGTTCCTTCAGATGTGAAAATCAGGCTGATGGAGTCATCGCTCCTCTGCCTTTTGGCTAAGATCGAATATAGGCTCATGTATTCAGACTCCGCCCTCTGCAATGTACAGACTCAGAAAACAACGTAAAAGCATAGTTTTGCAGACATTTATTAAATTCAAAATGCTTTGTTTTAATTATTTTATGTGAGAATTCATTGTGATGTAGATATTAAAATTAAGAAATGGAAACAAATGTTACAGATGAAAAAAATTGAAATACAAAGATCCGAAAACTTTAAATCAAGATAAAAATTGCCTAAGTAACTTTTAAAGAATTAAAATGTCATTACTTAGGACTGGATTTTCTGAGGGGAGTGGTCAGAGAAACTTCTAGTGTAGATACTAGACTAAACCATGTTGGTTTGACTGATAGCAAGATGTATTTAAAATGAAAGCTGAGTGACAAGAGATGTAAAGGTCATTGGAAATCAAGAAGGGAGGAGGGAAGGTGGGGGGGAAGAGGAGGGATAAAAACCTACCTATCGGGCACAATGAAAACTATCTGGGTGATGGGCGCACTAAGAGCCCTGACTTAAGCATTGTATTATTAATATAAAAGGTATCCATGTAGCATAAATATTTGTACCCCCTTAATATTTTGAAATTACGAAAAAAAAAGATTCAACAGCCAAACTTGTTTAACACATTCTTTATTTAACAAGTTGGAGATGAAATGTTACTGCATAACACATTTAAAGAAGAAAAAAACACTCATTTTTGAAATGCCTAACTTTAGTTATTACAGATTATGCTAAAGACACGCAAAGGCTATTTTAGCTGTTCTTAAAACCAAAGGCAAAATACACTGGAATAATTTAAATCCTATAATAAACAAAGGAGATAAGATATAATGACAACTCTAAAATAGCAGGAAAAATGATGAACTCATTTTAAAATTGGGTTTTAGCAGGTATAATGAAGAAGATAAATTTGAACAATTAGGAACTAATGAATACTTTTTAAAAATTGCTATTTACAAAGAATAAGCAAGAAAATTCTTGGGAAACATGGCCATATATCAAGCAATAGGTCTGAATGACAAACGCCCTAAGCTATTAAGGAAATTAGTCAAGAAACTTAATTAACTTACAGTGATTTTTAAAACTCTTATAGTAGTTTGGATACTGTCAGCATGGTACCCATCTTCAGAAAAAGGTGAGGAAAAATGAGCTCAGATAAAGCCAGGTGGTAATTTTCCCACAAATCATATTAATCATTAGTAAAATTATAAGGTTAGAAACTCAGTGCATGACAAAAAGATTATGGCAACAGAATCATAATAATCATGAGTATGTTAAAAAAGCACACATAAAAAAACAATATTCATTTTTCCCTCAACACCATGGAAATCCAATCAGAGAGAAGGAAAATAAAATATACATTGCCTACTGAATATGTAAATTTTTTATAATTTTAGAATGTGAGCACTCAAACATTTACTTGCCAAATCAGTTTTAATTGACTTGTGTTTAGAAGTTCAGCTATCTACGTCGAAACATGTACTTAGCAAGGGAAGACTGATAATTATCTTCACATAAAAGAAATCTCTAGCGAAGTGTCACAATAGTTGACCAGAGGGCTGATTTCCATTAGTCTATACCCTCTACTAATGATGTCAAGACCAAACATTGTGACATTTGGTTATGTCTCAATAGTGACAGTAATTTTAGGATGTAAACTTTCATTGCACTGGGAATTTGTGGCTAGCATCAGTATGGGTAGAAAAGAGTATATACCTCAAACCTCAAAGCCAGGGAAAGCGTAGCTTTAAATAAGAAAATTGGAAACAAGTATTTGAAAGGAAACAAAATCTTTAATGAAGATAAATGGGTGGATAAAAGCAAGTAATCTGTGGAAGAAGGATGTTCCTGAGCCAGTGGCAATCCTAATGAATTATTCACTAGAACGCTGCCCAGGACCTGCTGGGAGCTGTCCTCTCCTCTCTCTGCAGTTCCGGGCAAAGGCAATGGCTATGCCAGACTTGTCTCCATGCACACTGGGCCAAGCATTGAGGGGAGGCAGACTATGGCAGATTTGGGAGAACTACCTTCATATTGTTGAAAATAGAAAGTAACTATGTCATCATTCTTGGGCAGAAAAATTAGACACGGATGGCATGGATGAAGACAGGGCTACCTTATATAATATTAAATCACATTTTCGTGAGGTTGTTTTTAATTTTAAGACTAATAGCAGCTTTCTTCTCTCAACTCAAAAAAGAAGAATGTTTCTTTACCAAAAAAAAAAAAATCTAAATGTATTGGTGTTAACTTATCCCCTAATCTTAGATGAACATTTTAGTTTCATTGCATTTCTGCTTTCAGTCTTTCAGCTGTAAAATAGAGATGATTTTCTAAAAGATCTACTTATCAAACTAAGTGTAAAAATTAAATTACTTGAGCTATCCTATAGTACAGTTGTTCATAGATTTTGAAGTATTAATATGCATTATCATCCTTATCATTCTAGTTAGATTATACTTATACAACCCTCCCAAATGGGTGATTTAAGAAACATTTATTGTATCTCCCAATACTGTATTACTGGAATGGGTCCAGGAATACAATGATAAGTAAAACAGTTCTCTACCCTCAAAATCTGTATTCTAGGAGAGAGGGTGACATTGTAATACAATATAACAATGATTCTGACTAAAAAAATTTGCATGCACATGAGCAATACACTTATCCCCATCTTGGGTTAAGGAAGGCTTCCTGGAGGAAGTGCCATCTAAGATGAGAACTAAAGTATGTCTAAAATTTAGAAGCATAAGATGTGGTTTTGATGAGGGAGGACAGCCTAGTAAACATATATTCAAAGACCTGGAGGAGACAGACATTCATAGCAGATTTTCGGAACTGAGCATAGTTCAGTTTAGGAAAAATGAAGAGTGTAATCCTATGTATCTGGTTTAGAGAAACCAAATTTTGAATGGCCTTTTACAACATACAACAGACAGTGGACTTTTTCTCTGGTAGACAACAGTAGCTATGAAGGGTTTTAAGCAGGCCATGGCATGATCCGATTGGCATTATTAAGGACTGGATTGAGGATTCAGAATAGGATTATTGCTGTAATCCAGATGAGATATAGTAGTGAAATGATCAAAGGGAGGAGGAGTGTGCAAACTTTCACTGCCCACGCAGTTTTACTGGAACACAGACACATTCATTTGCATATTAACTCTGGCTGCTTTGGTGAGACAGTGGCAAGGCTGAGAAGTCACAAAAGAGACTTTTTGGCCCTCAAAGCCTAAAATATTTACTGTCTGACACTGACCGAAAATGTTTGCCAACCCCTGATCTAAAAACAAAACAAAATAAAAAAAATACATGGATTGGAGAGAAAGAGAAAGCATTTCAGAAATATTGAGGAACCAAAATTGGCAGAGTTTATGACTGATGGAATGTGGAGTAAGAAGAAAGGTAAGTCTAAGATGTCTACTACAGGTTGAATGAGTAGCAGATAAATTAATAAGCTAGATCCAATACTGTCTTTAAAAATGCTCAACTACTATGAAATAATCATGCTCTTTCTGATCATGATAGCTTAGTGTAAAATACAAGTGATAACATGCTACAATATATTAAACCTCCAAAATAGTCTGTCCATATGCTTCAACACATAAATGAAATAGACTAGTATTTTATTTGTAATCAAAATTGGAATGAAGGTTATTTTCCAAATGAAGTGAAACTTGCCCCTTCAAATCTGATATTTTTTTTTTCTTGAATGACTCTCACAGTTGTTCTTCCGTGGCATGAACTATGCATCTTGGGCAAACCCTTTCAAGCCTCAGTTTTCTCATTTTCAAAAATCACCACTTTTATTATCACTAACATCTAAAAATTCTAACATTAATAATTCTAGATCAGTATGATTTTCAATTAATTTGCAGCAAAGGAGTAAAGCAAAAAGACGGTTGAGGTGGCTATAAATCTGACTAAGACATAAAATATCAAGAGAGAGAACCATTTCGTTAGGAAGATATTACTGGACTTAAAGGAAAATTTCAGGCTAGATTCTTGGGAGGCATATAACCCATCTAGTCCAAAACCATACTGGATTCACAATATGTTTAGTTAGTTAGGTCAAGAATGTGAACACCTCCTGAATGGCATTCTCTCTCTACTTTCTTATACTTTGGATGCCATGATGATCCATCTCTATTGAGAAGCTCAGTAAAATTATTGATTTGTGTCTATTTCTTTAACGTACAGAACCAGTTGGAATAGTAGGCCTCTCAACTGCCCAGCGAGTTAATTGGAAAGATTGAGATGGATCAACTGAAATATATGCCTTGGTCAGCTGCTTTGATGTTCGATGTCTAGAGGTACGGCTTTCTGAAAGTTCCCTTTGTCCTACCTTTTTCTTCTCATGTCCTGGTAGAAGGAGGGAGAAAGGGGGCATCTTTTGCGGTATGATACATCTGGTTAATTCTAAAGGCAACAATATTGGCTTTTCAGAAGAGGAAACTGGGAGAGCAAAAGTTGTGTATACAGTGTGTAGTGTTAAGTGTTGCATTGCCTATTACTTCAGCACGTAGGCATTTGTGTTTAAAACCCAGAGCACAACATTGTGAGTCAGGATCAATTTTGCTTTCAATCGGTTGGGTAGGGCCAGAGCCAAGGCACAGTGGCAGCCAAGGTACCTGTTAAGGGAGATGATAAATTGAGTCTTTAAGTCCTTGGCAGAAGAGCTGACTTAGAGATAAGAGATAGGAAAATGAGTTTGCAATAGAATCTCTAATGATTAGCTGGGATGGAAATCAGAAGGTCTTCTGCAGTTCTGATTACATTTTTTTTTTATTATCTTGGCAACTGATTTGGTACGTCAGCATATTTTGCAACTCCCATCCCCCTTGGTCCCTTCTGTAACATATTTTGCTTGAGTGAGCAGTAAATAACAAGGAGAACCAGGGACAATTAACTATTATTGTAGCCCTATGACTAATGAAAATTCGTACATCGCACTTTGGGGAAAAATGTACTTATTAACATGCCTGTGGGGGGTAGGTTAATGTTGCTATTTTAACTTTGCTTGGAAGAAACTGAAGTAGAATAACTTACCAAGGTTATCCAGCGGTCTCTGGAAGTCAGAATTATACAAGCAGAGCTCTTCTCAGCCATGGCCCCCAGCCACCTTGTGAAGAAAGTCAAGGACACCTGCAGTGTCCTCCGGCCACACCCCAGACTCTAAACACAGAATCCATCTCAGCACGATGAAGCTCCTTTGTTGGCTGACTACAAATGTTTGCATTTACTAGGAAAGCTTAATACTCCCAGAGCTTCTCACATGTATTCACTCATTCATTTCTCATTCATTTTTGAGAAATCTTGAACCCAGTAAAATCTTTAGGACTCAAAGAAAATAGTTGTGGCGGTGAGATGACAATTGGTGATATCGATGTGGGAATTCATTACCATCAAATGACACTGTCACTTATCTTTATTAATTCAACCAAAATTTATTAAACACTCACTGAGTACTTTAGTATTGCTGTAGCACAAACCATAACAGATTAGTGAGGTATTAGACATGGGGTAGATACTGAAGGCTTTCCTTGTATAACATGAAAGAGAGCATTTTATCCTATAGCTAATAGTTAGCTACTGGGAAGTTCTGAGCAGGCATGTGGCTGGTTTTGGCAATAATCTGAAGGACAGAGTAGAGGAGAAGTTGGAGGAAGAGTTAGGAAAGGATAGACCTTGTCTGAGAGAGATGATGAGGACTGGAACCAGATCACTGGCCATGGGTATGGAGATGAAGGCAGATTGTGAGAGGTATCAGTACCACAGGCCAGAGAGGCAGGAAGACAGGAATGATGGGATGCAGGAGGCAAGAGAAAGAGGAAGTCTGGGATGGCTGCTGGGTTTCTGGCGTGGAGAACTGGCTGGATGACAGTTCAGTGAGGCTAGACTCACGGGAGTAGGGTCAGGTGGAAGCTAGGTGGGGTGCACGCAGCACAGGCAAGGATGGAAAATGCTTTTACTTTGAAATATGTTAAGTTTGAGACATCCGAAAGACAATATCTAATAGGCAGTTTTCTGTACAGGTCTACACCTCAGGGAGAAATGTGTACTAACGTCAAGATTTTGAAAGTCACGGTGTAGCTGGCACTCACGCGTCTGGGCTGCCCTTGAGTCTTCACCCAGCTGGTGTTCGATCCTGAATAGAGGCTAGAATCCTCAGAAATAGAAAACTAGAGATGGTCATTCATTTTCTCCTTGACTTTATTTGTTTTTAACGTTTGTTTTTAAAGCTGTGAAGTATTCTGATGATCTTAGCAAGTGCTAGGAAAATATGCAGTTATATAACACAGTGTGCTTAACAAACTTCACAATGCCTTTATAAAACCATAAAAATAGAAAGTGTAACTCATAGATGCTTTCCCTGTCTTTCCTTTGTTTCTAATGGTATCCCTGAGTACTTCGAACATTTGCTCTCTGCCTCATAGGAGTCATTAAGATTAAGTAAGCTGCAAAACATTCAATAAAAGAAAAGAATTAAAATGGCAAGAATGATGATGATTGTACTTTATACATGTAAATCACTTAACACAATGTCTTCACACCATAAATATTCGGTAAATATTTTTTCTTACTCACTTTCATAGATCTAAGTGCTTACAACATCTTCTATAGAGTAAAACTAGATCCGTAATAATAATCAAATTAGTAGTTGTAAGAAATCACTTCTAAAGATTCCAATCCACTTTGCATTGATTTGCCCTTGACAGCATTTTTAATTGTTTCCTCCTGGTTCTTTTGTTTCCATTTGGTGCACCAAAAGACTTGGATGCAATAGTTAAGGCTTTTTATTTTTAATTAGTGGAGACTTTTTTGTTCAGGAACGTGTCTTCAGAAATAAACCCAAAGCTGATCACTGTTAAGTTCTGAAAAAAATTAAATTAAAAAGTAAGAATGTTTGTTGAATTCAGATAGATCCATTCCAGGTTAGCCCAAAAGTATTTCTTTAAAATGAAAAAGTTGTCATTTGCCTGGAATATATGAAAAGAAAAAAAAAAAAAAAAAAAAAAATCGTTGCTCAATTACATGCAGACTCATAGCGACACCAAGTGGCATCATATTGGCAATGTTTTTAGTCTGGTTTTGAACTTTTCTGGAAGAAATTACAACCTGGGGAAATTGTGATTGTAACCAGTATGGTCTGTAATGTGGCTTGCAATAGGGTGGAGTTTTAAAAATTTTAATTATAATTAGTGCTTCCGTAATAAGAGTTTTGTCTCCATGCCAGACCAGAGTCAAATAAGAAATCCCATGTGGACAACCGTAATTGCTGTATAAATGAACATAAATAATTTTGCCTGTCTTTTTGGAAAGATAATAGGAGGCTGGTGTTACGCAGTGTGACTTCAGCTTCCTACAGAGACAACAGCGGCCCGAATGATCAGAATTATTGATGGGAAAATTCACCCAAATGAGGTCAAATCTTTCTTTGCTGCCTGGTAAGCATGATTTGGGCCTATTATTTAAAATCTCTCAATAATAAACCTTTTCCCATTTATAAATTGAGGAGGGGACCTAAATTCATAGGGGTTTTGTGAAGATTCAATTAGTTCATATACAGGAAGTATTAACACAGTGTCTAGCAAAATAAACACTCAGAAATAGTACATTTTTGTTACATCGTCATCATCAAATCAATCAGGTTGATCTATGGATCTATATGCAAAGTTCATCTCTCTTCACTGATAGAATAAAACAAAAGTTATACCTGATTCCTTCCCTCATAAGAAAAAAGTCGTTTTGGAATCAGGCTTTGTCTCCTCAAAAATGTACCTGAGTATTGTTAAAGCATTTTTCAATTCACGCAAGGATTCATATAGAAAGAAATGATCCTTGACCAAATCCTGACTCTATTTAAAGTATTCCTGGAGTTCTAATTGTAACCAAATCAAGAGTAGAGCAGGGGAACAGAAAGCCACTGCCCAAATTCCCTCACCTAACTGAAAGCACCCTGGCCAAGAACTGCAGGGGCATCCAAAATGCATAGAGGGTGACCAGGAGGAGAGCTTGGTTTAGTTAGTACGTTTTCCACTTTGTGTGACTTGGCTTACAGTGTTCTGCATAGGAGCTCTCGTTGTGATAAACCTGCTTCCTGCCATGCTTTTCTTAAAATTGGTTTGTGGGATTAGAAAGTAAAGTGATCTGGCAAAACAGAGAAGTCATGTAATTAAGGGAGCGATGAATTTTAATTTAGGATACGAGATACTAAAGGTAAATAGAGGACTTCCTCTTTCTTTAAAGAACTTTAAAGTTACGATGCAATATTGCAAATGTGAGTAGATTCAGATTTGTCTTTTTAGAATATAGGGAAAATAGTTATGTGTCACTTAGGTGACTTCCAGATATGCAATTCTGTAGATCAATGTTTCTTAACCTGGGAGATATCTGATTCTCCTTTTCAGATGCAATGTCCCATTTTCCCAGAAAAAAAAAAATGTACTTAAGCACACAAACATAAAGTTTTTTAATACAACTTTAGGGGCTTGACATTCCATGAACCTATTAGGAGTCCAGGACTAAGTTAAGAACTATAGCTAGAAGGTGAGTGTTTGAGAATAGAAATTATATTTTCTAAAAGAATTTATCAAAAAAAAACTTCATTGACTATTGACATAGGCCATGGAAAGTGACAGAGCTAGTGAGAGGTGAATAGGACTACAACAGACCCATAGTGTCTCTCAATCTACTGCAAGTAGATAAACATGTAAATAGAAAGTAAATTACAGTGTGACATGGCTTATATAGGACAGATATGTGTAAACGCATAGAGGCATAGAAGTGGCACTCAAAGTTGGAGACATAGCCTAGCGGAAATGATATGGGAGCCCTGATAAAGTGAATACGGTGAACGTTTAAAAATGGCTTTGGTCTTCGATTTATATCTAGGCCATCTGTAAATGGATAATATTTTGAATTATTCTGTTTAGCAGTAAAGTTTTGCTGTTGTTTTTCCTCCTGTTGTGCTTGAACCTCATCACAGGGCAAGTTCAGAGTCAGAGGTGAATTGCCCCAGGATAGAAGGAGAACACCAAGTACCTAAAACAAAAGTCGTGGTTCAACTGTAAATTCCAAACCAGACCTTTCAGATTTTTTTTATGGTCCCAAGTGAGATAACTTTCCAATAAGGAAAAAAAAAGGGACTTTTTCAGAATTCCCAAGGGTTAGTTTTACCTACCAACAACCAAAACCATCAAGAAGGAAGAACACAGTGCATGACTTCAGGCAAGACTTCCGGGGGCTGAAGGAGGACCTTGGAGAAAGTCAGAAGGTTGAGACTAGATTCATGATGTTGTTTAGATCCCTAAAAATGGACTTGTCTCACACATCGCCTGACCTTCAACCTGGAGTAGGATAGGGAGAGAAGACAACAGAAATCTAAGGGAAGCAGAAATGCTAGTGTTGTATTTGCCATTGGGATCTCTGAGGCTGCTTGGCTGGGTTCTAGAGTCCACAGGGGACAGCTCCGGGGAGCAAAACTACCGATGTGCACAGCAAGACAGAAGAGAGAGAGGGCCCTTCTATCCCACTGTACACACATGCCTAGAAGATGGGAGTCACCATAATCCCTTTGGAATTTCAACCATGGAAACGAAATGCCCCAGCCTTTGCTTTCATGAGAACAAGGGAGTGGGGGTAGGGAGATACTAAATTAAAGTAAAAGTTATACACTATCAAGATCAATATTAATTACAAGATCAGAGGCTTCTCTGATTTAATAATGATACTAATGACCAGGTAGTACACAGAGTAATACTTCCAGCAATAGCAGAATTACAGTTTGTATCATCTGGGGCATAGTGTGAAAAGACTGTTTGTTCTTTACTTATTGGTTGAGTTGGGCCAGGAGATGTCACGGACGGAGGGAAGAGAGAAGGAGGTCAGGCTGGCTACAGAAGGATCCAGACCTGAAAAGTGGATTCCTTATCACTTTCAGATAGCTGGACTTCCTCTTCTTTTATCTTTACCTGGGGACTACCCAGGTAGTTCTCCATGGAGCAGGGGGCTCCGGTGGGCAGGTATGTGATGGCAAGAAGCAGAAAGGAAGCACACACCATTTGACCAGTATCCATGGGCACAAGGATGTGAAGGAACATGGAATATTCATCAATCTCCTGAGTTTGCTACAGCTGGAATATTATATACAAGTGGGAAGAAATGGGGGGATGAGAATGAAAAATGAGTGATGGAACAGATCATAAAAGGCCATGTCTCTCCAGCAAGTTTGCATTTTATCATGAAGGCATTGAAAAGTGGAGTGTAGTATGACTATATTTACTTTTTAAAAATGAGGACCCTGATAACATTTAAAGAACAGATTCAAGAGAAGGAATTCTAGTTTTCAGACTGTAGCAGAAGAACTAGCTAGGGGTTGAGAGGAGAGTAGACGCACATGGAGTTGTGGAACAGGCAGGATTTTAATTGACTACATGTGGGAACACCAGAGAGGCAGCAATCAAGGATGCTTCCTAGATTTCTCCTTTTGTACCTTTGCAGACGAAGATCTACAAATACAGAAGGAAGAGTAAAAACGGCTCTCTGTTACTACTTCTAATGGTGAAAATCTTAGAGCTTATTGCAAGGTTTAAAATAGACCGTGGAAAAGGAGGAATTTTAAACTTCAACAAAAGTCTAATGCCTCCATTCTTCTTCCACACCCATAATTCAGGACTTCCAACAAGATTTGTGCTACTGGACGCAATCCAAAATATTTAATTAACAGCTATGTGTAAAGATATGTGCTGAGAACCACGCAAGCCATATAAACTCTTTGAGTTTTAGATTTCATAAAATAGGTTAGTATATTCCTAAAATACTTCCCTAGTCAAATACTGAATCTCTGTGACTTTCCAATAACCCCCGTTTTAATCACTTGTCACCCTTAACAATAACAAAGTGTGACTCTCCCTTCCTCTCATCACCATTGACATTTCTTTCTACCCAAAGGTAGAAAAAAATATAGGCCTTACTTCAACTGTTTCTGAATAGCAGAAGTATCAGAGTTCCTGTGTTTTATAGAACAAACCTGATCTCAAATCTGTTGTCTACAAAAACATAGTTGCATTGTGCCCTAATTCAGGATATGAGAAAATGGTCTCCATAGGGACAGCTAGAAAGCTTTCTTTATGCACCTGCTGAAAGCTTTGTGACCTATTGGCTAAGCGAGGCCTCTCCCAGATGAAGGACTTTTCGGCATGTTTCAGTCACCCTCTGTGCTCCTCAGAATGGGATGACCAGGTCAGCTCTCCTCTCGGCCCCCAGGCCCTGGACTTCTGGCCCTCTCCCAGGGAGGGGATTGTCGGGTTGCTGACCCTTTCCCAGAAAAAAGGCATATAGGGTCTGTCTAATATAAATAAGCTTTCTACCATACAGTAGCACTGAAGCAAACTGAGCCCCCAAGCCCTGTGGCAGTTTTTTCCTCCAAGTCTTGGCTCTCTAATTGAATGTCACTCTTTTTATTAGGAGGAGAAGGAGATTGCCTAGAGACCTTGCTTAACACTTAAGTAGGCTCGCCTCAACCCTTTCCCTGGCACAAGCAGCAGCCCTGGAGAACTATTAGCGAAGGCCTTCATTCTAATGAGAGAAACTTCAAAGGCCCCAGATGAGAAAAGAGGTGTCGCTGGAAAATGTTGAAATGACAAATAGCAATATTTCCGCTGACAAAAGATGAAGATGAAACAAATGTTAGAACAGAAAACATGATTTTATTTTGCCATGCTCTCACTGGAAACTATCATCAAAGTCCTTAACGGAAATGAAAAAGGTATCGACATAACAAGCACACCAGAGCCAGCTTAGATTTCTAACAACGAAAGTCATCTTTGAAATAAGAAAACTTACAAAGTAATGAAAAATCTCAATGCAGAAAGTAAAGCATATGGCCCAAAATAGTCCTGTGCTGCACATCTGTTAGAGAACGTCAGAGCTGGAAGCCACTCAGGGATCATCCAGGCAAATTCTTTCATGTTTCAAAGGAGGAGAAGCTGAGCCCAAAGGACTTTAAGTAACTTGTTCAAGGTCATGCAACTAGTTAGCGACTTCGGAATTGTTAGCAGCTGCCTTCTCTGCCTCCGTGGTGCCAATCTCTGAAATCTTCTCTCAACACACCCACCGTTACCCAGTTACTAAGGCAGCCCTGGTCAGGACTGGGGCTCAAGCTCACCAGGTGCTGGGGCCTGGTATTTGTCTTGCTGTCTTTGATCCACTCTGTGCTGCGTGCATTGGGCCACAGACTTGTGGCACTCACCTCACTGCCACTTCCACAACTGCGCAGACCGATGCACTCTGCAGTTAGGTCTGTCTGACATACAACAACAGGGATAGGGACAAAAACTCTAAATTCCAGAAGAATAATGGGCAAAAAGAATGGAGGGCTGGAGAAGGCAGGGTGCATCCTAGGAATCAAAACCCACAGAATTAAACATTATAGATAGGGGGGAAGACAGAAAGTCCTGAAAAGGAAGATAAATGATTTTTTAAAAATTCTGCTTAGTATGAGAGGTTCTGAGGATGAGTCGATAGGTAAGATATTCAGACCATTAGCCTTTTAAAAACTGGCAAAGGGACTTGGAACTGTGTAACTCAGTCTACCTTCTAGATATACAGATCCCATGTCTTTCAAGAATAAGTAAATTTTTTTTTTTTTTTTTTTTTTTTTTTTTTGAGACAGAGTCTCACTCTCTTGCCTGGGGCGAGTGCCGTGGCGTCAGCCTAGCTCACAGCAACCTCAAACTCCTGGGCTCAAGCAATCCTACTGTCTCAGCCTCCGGAGTAGCTGGGACTACAGGCATGCGCCACCATGCCCGGCTAATTTTTTTTTTCTATTTTTGGTAGAGACGGGGTCTCGCTCTTGCTCAGGCTGGTCTCGAACTCCTGAGCTCAGAACGATCCACTCGCCTCGGCCTCCCAGAGTGCTAGGATTACAGGCGTGAAGGTAAATTTTTTTAAAACAGCACCAAGCCTATAGAGATAAACAACTTCAGACCAAAGGGAAAGAAAAAAGCAGTGTCAAAAATACTCAGAAAAAGATAATCTGAGTGTGATCTCCTGCATAATCTAAACATAACATATGGAAACTGTTTGGTATATACAACAGAAAACAAGATGTATTATTTATGAAACAGGACCGTCAAGGTGAGAAGAGTCTGGTATGAAAAGACTGAGAGAATTGGCATAAGGGAGGATTGCTGATAAGGTCTCAACTCCCTCTCTCCTCTTCCGAGGTCCTCTGCTTTCCCAGGCATTCCCAGGACCGTTTATCCATCTGGAACTCCCCCTAGAGCTGCAGACCCAGCTATGATGCTGTCTTCTTGAAATTTAAACACGTACATATTGCAGGCATTTCAGTTTTAACAACTTCAAAGTGGAAACCTAGGCCCCTATTTCACTGAAAACCTCCTACCTTTGCCTCTCCCTCCTCCCCCCAAGCAGGAAAAGCACCTTTTTCCGTTCCTTTTGGTCGTCTCAAATCCTTCTATAATTTTATGCACCCTCACCACCCCGACACATATCCTGGTACATTCTATGCAACACCAGGGCCTATGTTTTCTCTTTAAAATATGTCTCTAACACATTCCCTTTTCTATATCCACTCCTCCCATATTCTAGTGCGAACAGTCCTCATCTCTCGCCAAGACTATTAAAATAATTTTCTTATTGGGCATCTTGTTTCTGTTTTTGCCTCTTTTTATTTTATTCTCCATATAGTAGTCTAAATTACCTTTAGAAATTGCAAATTTTCCTTCTGAATTTAAAACCTTCTGTAAGGTGATAATAGCATTAATAATTCAATATGAATATTATTCATGGCTTAACACAACTTTCATGACAAATCTTCCTGCCTCGTCAACTTCATTTACCACCACCTCCCTTCTGGTTCACAACTCTGCTCCTAGATCAGCACTGCTTCTGTTCTTCTTCAATAAGCACCTTTCACCCTCAGGAACCCGTACATGCTGTTCCTTCTTTTTGGAACACCCTTCTCCATTAACATCACCTTGCTCAAAATTTAGATCATAAATAGTACTTCCTCAAAGAGATCTTCCCTCAGTGCCAATCTAAATAAGTCGTCCAGGTTACCTTTTCACAGCATTCTTTAGTTCCTTTCCTAACACTTAGGATAGGTTATAATATATCGATTTGCATCCTTTTCGTTCATTATTATAATCTTCACCCCCACAATAGGGAATGGCACGAGTAGACAATTCAAATATAGTAATCTTTTGGCACATAATAGTGGATAAAGTACATGTACTTGCCTCTCTTACCTCCAAATATCCTACTGTAATGACTGTATAGAAGGGAAGAAAGGAAATCTACCAGTGAAAATAAGAGGAATGGGAGAGCGTTTAATGGCAGGTAGCAGGTTTGGGTGGATTTCTGGAAGTCATAAGGTATATGGCAGAATATTGATGACTAAACCAAGGTGGAGGAACTTGCAGCTGAGCATATACTGAAGCATGCCAGGGCACTGGCGGGAATCAGAATTCCCAGACAGGAGCAGGAGTCGGCAGATACCGATGGAGGGAGGGCAGAAAGGAGCGGTTCCAATTGGCTCCATGGCTGCCATCTTCCCGTTGGCAGAGTGACTGGCAATCCAGAACTGCTAAATAGGGGGAAAAAATAAAATTGTGAACTTTTTTTATAAATAAATTTTAAAATCTGCCCTAAGAAAAAAAGGATGCTAGAGCCCAAGCATAGAAATCATCTCGTTCTGAAATTTGAGAGTCAAGTCAGGAGAAGGGGGAGCAGAGGTGGCGAAAAGGGGGCAGCCATGCCAGGCTTCTCTGGCTGCAGAGGATGCAGGTTGGCACGTTTGTCGATAGAGGCCTATTGAGGAAATAGTCCTACTTAGATAACAGTAGAGGTGACATAAACCAGCTCCCCACGTCAATAATCAAAATTATCATTACTAGATATGAATGGACAGTCGAAATTTATAAGGAGCTAAGGAGAACATCATCAGTTTCTAACACAAGGACCAACACTGGCACGCAGAAGGGTTCACTCTGGAAGAAACATTTCAGACAAGAACATTATAAATCCCAATTCGTATTTTTAGCTAATTCACAAAGTTAGTACACACACACACGGGCATACATACAGATAGGAAAAAGGAATAATCAAAAGACAAAACAGGATGTTTGTGAGATTTAAAACACTGTTACCAAAAAACAATCAATAGAAGGGCTAGGAGAAAAAGTTGAAGAACTCTCTCAGGATTTAGGAATGAAAAACAGAAAAGTTGAGCTATAGGTGATCAATTCATAGGGCCCAACACTCAATGTGCATACTTTCTATACAGTGAAATGCAAAGGGAAAAAATAATCCAGTAAATGGTGCCACATTGCATCAATTCTAAAATGACATCAGCTCTAAAATGCATTATTATTTCACGTATCACTAAGGAAATAAAAGCTCTCGCAATTGAATTATGACACCAATTTTCTTTCACTTGAATTTCTATTTTATAAATATGTAAAGAGTTCTTTTAGAGATCTTTTAGACACACATTTTAATATACATTATTTTTCTTCTTCATATGTAAAATTAAATTTGCAAGATAACTTTAGGACACATTCAGAGTACCACTCCTTTAAATAGTTATGGGTCTTAAAATCATAGATGTTCATGTTTTTAATCCCAATATTGCTTATTTAACCATTAAGAACTTTGGGACATGGACATTATCAAACAATTCCAAATATTACCAAATATAACACTGTTGCCTCTGGGATTTTCTTGCAAGCTACTGACACTCTGCGAGTTTTGATGTTGGCATTATTTCACATGGTACATGATAGATAATACTACGGCACAGTTTCTTTGACTTGTAGGGATGGTGTCTGCCTTTCTTGGGCCCTGTAAAGCATGGTTATTATTTTGCAAGAAAATAGGAAATTTAAATCATTCCTCCAAACATTAAGTATTTGCTTCTCTAATGTCTAATTCCACACCACTGTTCCACTTCAATAATTTCCAACATTCACAATCATCTTTTCAACCTCAAATAATAATCTAATCTTTAAAAATTAATGGCAACTCAACAAATACAGCACCAACAACCACTTGAAGTGACAACAGTATAAACACTTATGATGAAATATATGCATGCATGGACAATGACAATTACATCAAGACATGTCTTCAGAGTTGCAAGATGTACAAAAATGGGTCTTCGTGTGAAGTACAATGTAACATACAGCTTTTGAATTAATTTTTACTATTTTTATGTTCATCTGTCCAGTATTGAAAGAGGCACATTGAAGCTTAAATTTTATCTTCACTGTGAATCGTACCCTTTTATATATAAAATGATAGCATTTCTCCATTTTAATTTATGTCTTTAAAGTCTACTTTTTTATATTAGTAGCTTGATATCTGCTGTCTTTTTGTTTAAATTTGCCTGATATAGCTTTGCCCATCATTTTACATTCATATTTTGTGTCACTTTAGCTGAGGTATGCTAATTGAAAACCACATTTGACAAAATACTGTTGTTCATTTTCAATCTAAAAGATTTTTGTCTTTTAATAAGGAAGTTACATTTAATTTTATCATTAAATTTACATAATTTATTCTTATCTCTCTTAGCTGATTTTAGTTCTCATCACATCACATTATAACACAACACATTTGGATCGTCATTCTTCTGGGTGTATCTGGGAGGGTGTTTCTGGATGAGATTGACATTTGAATCCATAGACCAAGGAAAGCAGATTGTCCTTCCTAATGTGGGTGGCCCCCATCCAGTCAACTGAAGAACTGCATGGAGCAAAATGGTTGAGTAAAGGGAACTTCACCTGCCTGGTTGACTGAGCTGGAACATGGCTGGAACAAGGCCAAAGTTCTGCTGGGTCTGCAGCTTGCTGACCGTAGATCCTGAGACTTCTCAGCTTCCATAATTGCATGACCCAATTTCTTATAATAAACACACACACGCAAACACACACACACACTCACACAGCATTCTGAGAGTCAAGCAGATGCATTATAAAAGTCAAACAATTCCACCCATCTCAAAGGGGCATGGCGGATCAGGGATCAGGAGGAGGAACACCAGAGTGACACATTTCTTGGCTTTCTAAGCTGGCTTCCGTAACACAATGCTTATTCTTGGCATACATTTATGAAGAGTCTTTGATAGACTTTCAGTTGTGCACCAGTCTGTGACCTCTCCATTTACTGGCTGATCTACAAAAGTATAACTGTCATGATCATGGGCTGAGATGCTGAATGGGACCCAGAGACAGGCTAAAATTAAGGTATAAATTTGGTTGTGACCTAAAACTACATATATCCTTTTCAAACTGAAGAAAATCAAGCACAAGGAAAATATCTTGACAGTAGCCAGAGGGTCTTCCTATAGAAGAGCATGGATAAGAATTACACTGAAGTACTCCTCAGAAGCCGTAAAAGGAGGGAATTTAGGTAGCTTTGTGGAAGGACATTGCAACCCATTCCACATGAAGGCAAGTTGATCCTGGTCATCCAGGTGGAGAAGGATGCTGAAAATGACATTGATGATGTCAACAGTTACATAACAGTCTCTGTAACTGCCAAAATGTCGAGTACCGCCAATGCCAAGGATGGCACTACAGCCCTGAGCCACCAATAATAAGTGGTGATTTCCAGGTACCCAAGGCCTTGTGCACAGGCCAGACAGAGCTATGGAGAAATGGTCTCACAGGGAACTTTGGCTCACTTAAGCTCAGCAGATAGGCAGGTGATATTGTTTTGGGGGACAGTGGCCTAGGTGACAATAGTTGGGTAGGCTTCCCTGTGTCCCACTAAGATGGCCCTAACTGCAGCAACTCCCATCAGAGCTGGGGGTGAAGGCCAGCGGGGCTGCATACAGACGATACATCTGTACCAACAACACATTCTGTGGTGGGAGCCACAACATGAGATTTGTAGGAGCCCAGAGGTTCTCTCCCAGAGCCAGGGCAGGTGGTGGTGGTCTCAGACCCAAACCAGAGAGCTTTATTTGTTTCCTCCTCGTCTTGGTGCCAGGGATTGTGGGGACCAGAGCCACCTGGGCACAGGTATTCAAAATGGCCAAGAAGTGCAATTTTCTCCACTTCCCCGCTGAACTCCGACCTTGGCAAAGGCCTCCAGTCCCCCTTGGGCACAGAGCGACCTTGGCCTACCCCAAGTTTTGTTTAGTTTTAAAAGCCTAGAGTTGTGGGGAAACGTCGCTGAGGCTCTTGGGCTCATCTCCAGACTCACTGGAAGGGATAGAAGGGATAACACTTGAATCAGCCATAGATGCTCTCGCCAAGCAGACCCCGCTGCCTGCGGGGCCGCGGGGTCTGGAACCTCGGTGGGAAACCTCAGTCTGTTGAATAACGCGGCCCAGAGCGCTCTTCGGGAGTGCGCTGCCTGCATCTTCCAGGAGAGGGCGCTCCAGGGGCATCTTTGCCTCCCCTTTTCTGCAATCGTTGCTTTCTTAAAGTAGCGGCTTTTTCCATGCGTTTGTAATTTGTTAAAATCTCCGGATTGTGTCTCAGACTGATTGACTTCGCCTGGTGAGGTTAAATTGGGCTTGATAACCAGCAAGAATGGCGTGAAAAGCCCAGGAAGCTGAGTCTGGTTAACGGTCTCGTCTGCTCCCCTCGAGCCCTCTTTGCAGACCCAGGGGACCACAGGGTGGCTGCTGCGGCCTCTGCGAGCGTGGTCCCGACGTGTTTTTCGTGGCAGGGGACTCGTCGCAGTGTACCACGCCTTCCAAATCTGTGGGATCCCACGTCGTACCCGGCTGAGGAAGAAGAGGGCGCTCGGAAGGAGGGCGCCCCTCCAGCCCACGCTCCCTCGCTGAACTCAGCAAGATTACCGCCTTTCTCCTGGAGGCGAGCTGGCCCAGTCTCCAAGGTCGCTCAAGGTCGCTGAGTAAAGTGACCCAGGAGGGCTCTACACTCCTTTCCACCGGAAGCACAAGTCCCAGGGTTGTCAGAAACTCGCTGTGCCTCGGGTGGTTCATCAGCGCCAGGGACCGCCGAGCGCTATCAAGTCGCGGGCGCAGCTCAGCGCCCCGCGTCGCCGTCGGACTGCAGCGGTGGCAGGGGCCGCCTCCCTCCTGCCTACAGCCCTCCGTAGGGTCTCTACCGTGACGCCTGGGGTGAGCGCGGCTGGAGAGTAGGGGCTAAAGAGAAAGACCCGTGGTCCCCATCAGGACTGAAAAGTTTATGTAAACAATCCATTGGCACTTCCCAGAGACCCAGCAAGCGCCCTGCAGCACTCTCAGACTCCTGTAAATAAATGATCAATTAGCACCTCCTTGAGTGCCCTGAAGGACTTCTGGCTTTTTGCTTTTCCAAAAAGGCATTGTGCTGAATTGATCACCCCGTTCCCGTGTGGATTCGACAGAGAGATAGAGAGGAAGAAAGAGAAAGAGACAGAGTGCCTGGAGCACTTTCGGGTGTCCAACTGGCTGCACTGAAAGCAACAGTCTTTACTCCCTTACTGTGACGGTGTCAGCAAAAGGCTACCCAGCGCATGGCGCCATTGTTTACCCCCATGGAACAGCACCAGGCAAAGGAAGAATAGGTAGGGGAATTGTCGCACTGCCTAGGGAGCCCCGAACAAAAGGCTCCAGCCATTTTATGGACCCAGGAGCCAAGGGGAGGGACCGGGAAAGGACTAGAAGTGAGAAGTACCAAGTATTGATGAGGATGCAGAACAACTGAAACTCGTAAATTCTATCGGGAATGTTAAATGACACAACTGCTTTGGAAAGCAAATTGGCAGATTCTAAAAAGTTAAACATACCACTTCCCTATGACCCAGCCATTCCACTTCTGTGTATCTACCCAGAGAAATGAAGAAGTATGTTCGTACAAAGATAAACACATAAATGTTCATAGCACCTTTATTTGCAATAGCTAAAATCTTGGTAACAACGTAAATGTTCATCATGGGTGAATGGATAAACGAATTATGGTCCATCTATACAATGAAATATTATTCGCCAATAAAAATGAATAAACTATTGATACATACACAATATGGATGAATCTCAAAAGAACTGTAGGTATCATACCAAAAAGAATAGATTATATATGATTCTCGAAAATGCAAATTAATCTATAATGACAGATCAGTAGTTCCCTGAGCAGATCAGTGATTGAGATGGGGCAGGGAGGAATAAGGAGAAATCACAGAGATACAAGAAGAAATTGGGTGTATGATAAATATGTTCATTATCTTGAATGTGGTTTGTTTCATGGGCATACATGTGTCAGAACTTATCCAATTGTACACGTTACACATGGTACATGTGAAGGTTATTCTTCATCAATTATACCTCAATAAAAGTGTGAATTTTAAAAAATTAGAGGTGAAGTGAGAACGACATTCACAGATGTACACTTTTCAGTTATGTGGATTAATTTTTGGCCAAACCTGCTTTAGAAAACATGGTCCCTGAAATGAATGTGGCCTAATAGAGAATAAATTCTAGTTTTTAATTTTAAGTAAATGCAAATTTTAAGTAAAAGCTGTAATATGCATAGTTCATAGAACGGTGAACCGTAAGTCAAAAATAGAGTCAAGTGTAATCATTGTTCAGGCAGCAGTGAGGGAGGCGTACATGGTGATGTAAGTGGGCGTGTAAATAGTGCAACTTTCTGGAGACCAATTTGCAAGAAGTCTCAAAATGTGCTGAATTATTATCTAGTACTATTTTTAGGAATATTTATTTAAAAATATTAGGGATGTGAGCAAATATTTAGGATATTCAAAACAGTATAATATAATTATAATTACCCAAACTGACTCAAAGTAGATTCAATTATAGAAATACAGCCATATAGGAATACCATACACATCAAATTGATAACCTTGAAGGATCTTGAGGAAGGTTTATAGTAAGGAAGTAAGGGTAGAAATAATCTACAGAAGTATACAATTAACTTGTACTAAATGCTTATAAATTTATATTTGCATGCATAGGGAAGGATGCATGTCACTGTTAACAGCAATAATTGCTAAGTGATACAACTGTGGGTGACAAATTTTTTTTGTATACTTTTCTATAGTTTCCAAATTGCTACCACAATGCATATTTTCTCTTCTGTTGTCAGAAAAATATAACATAGGGAGGCCCTTTCTTAAGCAAGGCATATGTGTAAGCCATGTCTAAGTATAAATGATTAACTAGAGGGGTCTTTGTTTCCAAGAGCTGTTTTATATGCAGATTCCTTGGCCTTCTGTGTGCGTTTCAGAGGCAAAGGGGATGGGGAGGACGGCATGGCATGTTTCAGAGATTTGTCTCTTAGCTCAGGCCTGAAGCTCACTTTGGAGCTGCTGAACTTGTATCTGTGTGTTATGGAAAGAAGATCTAAAGCAGCTGTTTTCATGAGGGACTGTGTGAGATAAGGGACATGTGCAGCTGTCTGTGTGATGCTAATGGAAAAAGAGACACATCTCAGCTGTGTGTCAGACGTGGCGTGGCTGCAGTGTTCACTCTGTAGGGTTTACCTCTGGCTTCGTGTGCATTGGGGCCTGGGCACTCACGTCCCCTGGTGAGCCTGTCAATGGTGGTGGGCAGAGCTTGGAGATCACTGCAGGATGGAAGAGCACAAAGGCTGGCTGGTGAAGCCTTGAGATGCTCCTAACGATGCCCGAGAACAATGGGCACAAACTTTAGGTGAGCGCAAAGGCAATGAGAGGCACCCCAGACACTCCAAAACCAGCACCACCTTCTCAGCCCTGACCTTCACGCATCTGAAGCCTCAGTTATTCTCAGTGGCTCTAGAATCTTCAGCAAAAACATTCACAAACTACCCAGGTGCACACGCTTTATTTTGGCATTCAAGCCACCCCACCTATTTAGTCACATAAGATTTTAATTAAGGCAAGGTAGGCAGAATAGAAAGGAGGGCATGTACAGCAATGACACCTCTCTACGGAGAACAGAACCTGCCACAGAACAAGATGCTGTTGGTTTTGTGATGCCTAATGAAGAAAAGGAAAGGGTGGTCTACACAAAATCTTGGTTCCGGTCTGCTGCACCGGGAATTTCTGACCACTGCGGTGGCTGCGGCCGCCTCTGTGCCTTCCTCATTAACCTCCACAAAGCACTTGTGGGCGACCTTGGACACGGGCACGTTCTTCTTAGCTGACATTCCAGAAAAGTCAGCCTTGGCTTCTTCAAAAGCGTCAGTCATTCCTAAACTTCGAAGGAAAGGCTCCAAGTCATAACTCTCCTCCAGCTTTAGTCTGGGAAGGAAAACTTGAACTTTACTCTTCGTCATCTTTTCTGGATTTGTCCAGGCTCTGAACTTCTCATATGTAAGTGTTTGTTCCACCTGGTATAAGAGTGAAATCTTAAAATCTAGGTGACAACAGCCTGGCACCCACCCACCCACTTATTACACACCCACCCCCCATGATAAGAAACTAGATGGTGAGTTCTGGTCCAAGAAAACCCACACGTATTGTTTGTTATGAACACACCAAGATGTTCCCCAAAATTCTTGTCTTTTCCCTGTCTTATGCATATGAGTAGAAGAGCTAGAAAATACCTGAGATGGGTAGAAATTTTTAATCAAAACAATCTGTACCAAACTCATTTCAAATGTTGAAAAATATTTGTTAACAGTTTACAACATTCCAACGAACTGATTATATTAATATCCATGCAGTACGCATTACTGTGAGCGGGCGAGATTGTTTAACAACAACAAAAAAAAAAGACACAGAGCATGGCTCGGAAGTCTGACTCTGAGTTGAACCGGGGGCTACTCAGGGTTGAATGGGGGAGGACCAGGTGTCACCTGAACATGGTAAGAGGTGTGAGAGGGGAGAGGAGAGCAGAAATGGGGAATTCAACAAGACCGTTGCTTCTGGCATCTTTGTTTGCCCTTTGCCTGTCCTGGAGTTAGCTTCAAATCTTCCAAGACCCATCACTCGTTCTATTTATCCACAAGGAAGAAGGAGACAAAGGAGAGAGGACTTCCACTTGCATCTCCCCTTCCCTTTACCAACTGGAGCCCAGGTCAGTGCTCCTCCCCAGTGATGGTTGTTTTGACTTTGGCTCTGTTTCTAGACTTTCCTATTTTTTTTTCCATAAGTGTCCATGACACATGTCATCCTCAATTTATACCAAAAGCTTTCTGATTCCACAGAGAAACCAGGGAAATTAGGCAGCTCCACCCTCAGCATCCTGTGCATTGGTGTGCTGGGTCTGCCTCCTATCAACTGTTAAAGCCTTGGTAGCTTAAGGTCAGCCACGGTGGGAGTATTTACACCATGGGAATCAGAAAACTTTATAAACAAAGTTCCCCCACCTCCCAGAGGTGCTTACTAGCACACTATTGGTTCTGCATCTCCTACCTTGCAAGGTTATTTTCTCCCTTCCTGGACTCTGTTTCTTTTCTGTCATGGTAAGACTTCTCTCTCCTCATGTCTAAGGTAAACTTCCCATGTGCACTTTGGACCCTTGCTATTCAGAGTGTGGTCCACGGACCAGCATCTGCATCACCTGGAATCTTGATAGAAATGCAAAGTCTCAGGCCACACTCCACTGACTCAAGATCTGCATTTTAACAAGATCCCCAGGATCTTATACCCACATTAATGTTTGAGAAACACTGCCCTGATCAATTACCGCTCTTCTTTTAGGACTTTTGTTCAATAATTATTGGGCCCTCAACTAGCCCCTCCATTCAGAACAAAGAATATTGTTCTCATATTTTTTGGAAATCTCTCTTAGCTTCATCAAATCTTGTCCACTCCTAGATATATACTCTGCAGAAACGCATACACATGTTCATCAAAAGACATGCAGCAGTGTTCACCCAGAACTACTTGCAATAACTCCAAATTGGAAACTCTTCAAATGCCATCTGGTAGATGAGTGCAAAAGCAAAGAGCTCAGCTGGACTTGATAGACACTCAGACTCATCACCCAGGGCTCACCACGGCAAGATCGGTGTCTTCATCTGGGAGCAGGATGACCATGCTCAGCTCCTCCTCTGTGTATGGCAGCTCCAGGACCTGCGTGTGCACCTCCTCTATATACCCCATGTTAAATTTAGCTTGCTTAAACATCATCTGCACTGTCTTTTTCTCCTAATACAAACATGAAATTTAAATTAGATTATAAAAAAATAAGCACAGTTTACTAAAACTAAGATATATCTGACTCACAGAACCCATAGGCATATATATTAATTATCATTTCTGCACATTTATGATGATAGATATAAAATCTTCATTAGTACATCATAGTATTGAATAGAACATGCTATTGTTCCAGCAGATCAAATATCACCAGGTGAGAAAGAATATCTTGGCCAATATAAAAGGACATAAATCTCTATATTATTTTTGGAAGAAGCTGTATTTGGTTTTTTGAGAAGATTCATAGAGAAGCATTCTCATGGCTTTATAATTAAAAAGTAGTTATCCAAAGTAAGAGGAGCATTAATTAACTAACTAACATTCGGGCCCTTGGGCTGAAGGGTCCGTTTAGATAGAAAAGATGTTCAGGCCAAAGGGAGTTATGCTTTTACTCTGAAAAGTTTCCCAGTTATATAATTGGTTTTATGGCCTTGGTTTTCCTGGGGAGGGGACCTTGACAACATGTGCAAGTTCAGCTGTTTTCAAAGCTTGAGTCAAATATATTTCTAACTTTCATGTCTTTGTGCAATATGTTATTCTCAAGTTGATGAAGGTCAAATCCCAGGCTAACAACTACTGGCCTCCAACCATTAGCATTTTCAAAACAGAATGCAGAAAACTGTTTTTAAAGTTAGTCTTAACATCTGCTAACATTTTTTTCTTGTGTTCATAACTGTATAGCCTTGAATTTTAAGGCAATAAATAGGCATAGTTTCCACTGACATTGCAAAAAGGTATCTAAGTAAATATAAACCGTGATAGCATAACACAAGCATAATTCCAAAGCTTAGAGGAAATTTTCCTCCAATCCAAATCATAGGACCAGAGATGGAAGATGCATTTGACCAAAGATGGAAAAACAAAACTATAAATACAAAAATTATTTTCATTTCTCTCCTCTTCTCTCCAAGTAAAGATATTCAGAGAGCATTAAATTCATTCAGGGATAGATTAAGAATCAAGATAGTGTGAAATGAATTATTTATTCTTTCTACTCACAATCTTTCCCATCTTATTACTTTAAGAAAGTAGCAGTGTATCTGAAAAGTATTTCCCTACCTTTTTGGTTTTAAAGAGCATTCCCCTTGTGTACTTGCTGTCAAACCGCTCATTCCACTTTCCCTTGAAATAGATGGCGTTCACAAGGACCAGCTTCGTCAGTGAGTGAACCGTCCCAGCAGCCAGCACCTCTGAAATCTTACCTGTAAAGGACATGAGAGAAGTCTATTGCCATTTGGGGGGAAATATGCACTGTTTTACAAAAATCCCCTTGACACATTAAGCCTAACTCTTGGTTAAGAGTCAGGTTGGGGTCCCATCTTTCTGGCCACCTGATGAATTGGAGTGATGGTGTTTAGCAATGTAGTCACACACAGGGTACCTTTTGCCCTTAAACAACAATCTTGAAGCAGGTAGGGCAAGTATCGTTTTGCCCTCAATTTGTGGATGTAGAAATTCAGGATCAGAGCATTTGCCTGACTTTTTGCCAAGTTCACACAGGTGGCAAGTGGCTGAGCTGAGAAAATAACCCACACATCTTGATTCTCACCACAGGACTCTCAACCTTGGCCCTATAGCATCTTAACCACACCACTACTGGCATATTAAGCCAGATAATTCTTCATTATGGGGGCTGTCCTATGCACTATAGGATGTTTAACCAGCAGCACTTCCTTCAATTGTGACAGACAAAAATATCTTAAGCCATTGTCAATGTCACCTGGAGGGCACCCTCCTCACCCCCTGGTTGAGGATCACTGCTCTATGTCAATCTTCACATCTCATTTGGGTGATGGGGGAGCACAGATCTCTCACTGCGAGGGGGCAGGCTGCCTGATAGGAATGACTGGAGCAGAGGAATTAGGGACATAGAGTAAAAGCTGAGTTGTCCAATGACAGGGGGGACAAGGTGATCTCCAAGGTCCTGCCAGCTCTAATGTTCTGGGTAAAAGTCCTGGTGATCAGCCTAAAGGAAGGAAGGAAGCAGCTCTGGAGGAGAAGTAATGGGTATAGAAGGGCAAAGTGTGCAGAAACTTGTAGGTTCCCCGGGTGACTTAGTACTGTTGGATCAACCGGAGAGTAAGAGGCCACTGGACAGGTGACCTATGAAAACGTGAAAGGCTCTTCCCTTCCCATGGTAATTATTTTATAATCACCTTTCAGCATAATCATGGGCATTGCTGCTGCCCGACACACAGCAGATGTACCATAAAGATCGAGGAGATGAAACGATGACACTTGGTTGGCACTTGAAATAAGTGACTTAATTTCTCCACTTTTTAGAAGTATATAAATTACTTGTCATGTACTTAGGGGGCTTGAAAGCATGCCCCTTCACCTCCATACTCAAGGCAAAAACTGGCAGAAATATTTCTGGTGGGATAGAGTAGGGTCTGGACAGGGGACGTTGCAGGCTCCACGTTAGCTGCACCTCCAGAAACTGCAGCAAATTCAGAAAAGGCCACACTGTGAAAGCAAATGTAGCTCCGGCCAAGTTAGAAAGGAGGGAGAGGGCTGCAGGTCAAACTAGTGAGCGGTTGGCATCACCACAGGCAGATATCACGGCGACGCGAAATGCTGCTGTAGGTAAGCTGCAACCTAACTGAACGTCGTTCTGCCTCAGAGCATGGGAGGATCCCCAAGACAGAAGATAAATGAGGCTCCCAAGAGGAAACATTTTTCAAAGATTTTCCAGAACAGTCCAGAGGGGAGGATTTTAACATTAGGTTTAAGAATTTTTTAAAAATCACTGCTTCATAATCTGATAAGCCCAAGATAAATAACAGATTGTATCTGCATTACTGGCCTGAAAACCCAGGAAACACATACAAGCAGACCATGGTAACAGGTCACAGTGGCAACACTGTGGAGACACAGTCCCAGCCAATCCCAGCCTCATTCCATTGTCATTCCAAGTCCACTGAAATGAAAACCTCTTACCTTCAGTCCTTTCTGTCACCCAGTCATTTATGTGTTTCCTACATCCTTCAGTATCTTCAGCAAAGGACAGTTCCTCCAGCTCTGCCTGATAGAAATTCTGACAGGATTCCTTAAAGGTCTGCAAACACAAAACATTGAGTTTGGTCTTACTCCACAAACATTCCCACAACTATGAAAACAATTTTTTCCCCTCTTAACACATGTCTACCATAAATTCTTGCACAGGTCACGCCGCATTTTAAGATGCATTCATGCAATTAACAAAAATGTCTGGGCCACCCACTCGCACCTGACACTTTCTGAGGTGCTTGGCTTGAGATGGCTCAGAGCCTGGTGAGAAAAGCAGCCGAGACATGCAGACACTTACAAGACGCCACGGCTGTCACCGTCCATGCACAAACAGTCCAGGAACGCCCCTTTCGAACAGCCTTCCTTGACTTTGGTTTTCTGTTTCCCCCACTATGCAGTGTAACTCTCTTTTACTCATTTTTGTATCACCATCAACCACAGTGTCTGAAACATATTTTTTGAATGATTGAGAGCATCCATAGGAGAACTAGATTGTCATGAAACCATGTAGATCTAAAAGTGGACAAAGAAGGACAGAGCATTTTAGATCTAGGTCATCATGGTTGATTGGGAGGACATGGAGCAAGGAAGGTCCTCCAAGGGTGGAGTGTGATGGGCCTGGATCATAGTGTGTGTGCAAGTGAGTGCATGTGTGAGTGTGTGAGCATGTATGCATGAGTGTGTGCATGTGTGCACATCTGTACATGTGAATGCCGTGTGTACATGTGTGTAGATTGTGTACATGCATGTGTGTGTGTTTTCATGTGTGCATGTGCGCATGTGTGTGTCTGTGTGTTTGTGTGTGTCAGGGAGAAGATTTGGGAAAACATAGTGCCAGGGAATGAGCCTTGAAATGTAAGTTGGGGTCTAATCAGAAAAGGACTGAACCCAATACATTAAAACCCAGATAACTCACCCCACAAAAACCTGGTTTCAGACATAATGTGCCTGGAAGTTGGCTCCCATCCTCTGACCATTCCCTGCTCTCAAATATTTTAATTTCTACCAAAAAAAGAGGACATAGAGGGAAGGAGGAGCCAAGCAATGGAGAACAGTGGTGGTTGGTGCCCCATGTCCTCATTATTATAATAGTCAAAGATCAGGCTGAGGTTCAAAAATGAACATTGATCCACCCAGGAGACTTCTGAGATCCAGAATCATCTCCACAGGTAGATAAGCCCAGAGCAGGTGACTTTCATAGAGCTGCACCCAACAGTGGTTGGGACAGGAATTCTTACATGAGAACCCTCTGAACTCCCAGGCACTAAGATGGCTAAGCTTGCTGATATCATTTCCTTAATTTCAAGACAGCATATTATTTGGCATAATTTTTTGGACCTCATTGCTTTACGGCAAGCTGTGACTGGACTAGGGAACTTTGAAATTGTATGCTGCAGTAAATAGAATCCACCCAGATTTAAAAACCTCAGCTTTATGAACAGATTCTCATTTTAGAAAGACTGTTCTTCATCAGTAGTGTGGATTTAGGAGACAGAGAAGAATGAGGCTGGACTTGGAAAGACAAATTAGAAGCAATTAATAATAATGTAGAAGATACAACCAGAGTTTGAGCCCAAACAATGCCAGTGGTGATTCAGAGGAGGAAGTGAATTTAGGAGACCTTGAGAGCCCATCTCAGCAGGAAGCTTTCCAACGACCAGATGTGGGATTGGGGAGGAACTTTGTACAATATTTTGAATGCTGTGGTCACTCAGGGATAGGGAATTGAGGGGAATAAGCAAGTCTGGGTACAGGAAAACAGACATATTGACATTGATATCAGGGAGGGATGTATCAGAAACAATTTAAAAGGGACATAATTCAGAAGCCATCATAAAATTTAAAAGTACAATTGCAGAAGTGTAATTCTAAGCACATTTTAAAGCAGTAGAGTTATGTTATACGCTCTGCTCTTCTGTAGTTTTTATCTTATTTTCAATTTCTTTTTCATCAGCATGTGAGTACTACTTACTGGAAGGAAATCACACGTTTTTTCTCCAAAGAGTCTGTTGGCAATTCTAAGCGAGTACTGAGTGCTAGTTTTGTTAACTTCAGAGAGAAGCAACTGGAAACCTTGGTGAACATCTTCGTCTTCATTCAAACAAAGTGCCTGGGAATAGAAAACAACTCTGGCTTTTTACATTGCCATTAATACTCCTCCAAAGGGCTAACTCCAAACAAACCTCTGTACTAAAAATCACACAGGTTACTATCTTAAAAGAAGTTTGGTTTAATTGTCCAGCGCGGAGTTTCTCAATCTGGGCACTGTTGACATTTGGGGACGGATACTTTGTCGTGGGGCTGTCCTGTGCATTGGAGGATGTTTTGCAGCATTTCTGGTCTCTTTCCACTAGATGTCAGTAGCACCTCAGGTATGAGAACTAAAACTCTATAGCTCTCCCCAGGTGTTCCCAGGGAGGCAAAATCCACCTCCTCGCCCCTGATGAGAACCACTGGTCTAGCAGATTTATCCAGGCCAGCAAGGCCGTGTGCAGTAATTCAGGAGCGAGCAGACCAGAAAAAAAGAGATAACTGGGATGAATCTAACATGACCCAGGGAATGCAAAAGAGAGCAGAAATAAAAATGTCTCATCTGCAATTTTACAGAAGTTCTCCAGACCAAATTATGATTTACAATTTCCTTTACTTATCAAAGTTGTGATTTTGCCAGAATGTATTGATGATTTTACCTAAAGAAAATAACTTTATGACTTGATTTCTCCCATCAACGTAGAGGAGATGAAATGTCCTACACAATTCACCTTTCTACCCATGTCTGCCCATTCTCCATCACCGAGGTGCCCGTCCTCCCCCCGCCTGCCAGCCACACAGGCTTTCGCCAGCTGGAGTGAAAGGATGGAAAAACCTGCTCCACGGAAGCACGAAAGGAACATGCCGTGTTCTTTCTTTGCGTCAGGCACACGTACCTGGGACATCTGGGCTGCGGTGTTTCCTTCTGCCCCCAACAAGACCATGGCCAGGGCAGAGGTTATGCTCAGAGGAGAGAAGAATATGTTTCGACAGTTGTCCTCTTCCCCCAACATTTTAAATAAGTTGATGGCAAAAGTGCCATTTGCTTCGCAGATATCATCCATCAGGGCAAGTCTGGATCAAAAGCACAACACAGAAGCACATCAGCCGAGCCCTCCCATAGTCATGCAGCAGAGACACCACGTGTGGAAGGAAGAATAACTGCACACCACAAAACTTCCGCTCCCAATCCCTGAAATCTGTGGCTGTTATTTTACTTGGCAATGGGGACTCTGCAAATGCAATTGAATTAAGTATCTTGAGATATGGAGATTATTCTGGTATATCTTTGTGGGCTTAATGGAATCACAAGGGTCCTTTTAAGAGTGAGGCAGGAGGGTCCGAGTCAGAGGAGATGTGTCAATGGAAGCAAAGAGCAGAGTGATGTGGGGACATTGACCAAGGAATGAGGCCACCTCTAGAATCTGGAAAGGGAAGGAAATAGATTTTTCTCCTAGCTCCTCCAGAAAAAAACACATCTCTGCTGTACCATTTTGGACTTACCACCTCCGGAACTGTAGGATAATAAATTCCTGTTGTTTTCAGCCACCAAATTTGGGTAGTGTTACAGCACCAATAGGAAACTAAAGCACTAGTTTATTTGCAAAATAGCCAATCCCAGGGTCCATGGCGGTATCACTCTTAGCAATCGCGGTGCAGACACTCTTTGACAGCTGTGTACCCCCTACCTTAGCGTAACCATGGCCAACATGTCTTGGTGCTGGGCACCATTCTCAGCACTTTCCATGTATCATCTCATTTAACCCCAACAACAGCACGTTGAGGTCAGTGCAGTTATTGCCCCATTTTAGGAATGAGAAGACTGAGTGAGGTTTACTAGCTAAGTTCATTCCAGATCCCTCAGGTAGTCACCAACGACTGGAACCACAGTTCAATTCCAGAGCCCAGAATGTTGACCATTATACAAGCCCCCCCGCCCCCCCGGGTGTTGTTGCTGCTAGTTCTCTTTCAGTTTGGTATCTCTAACGTAATTTATAAAGAATGTTCTAAGAATTATAAGTAATTCTTTATAAATAAAAACCATTTCTGTCATCATGTCCTGAGAAAGAGTTAGATAGATTTCACCAAATTTGGAGGGTTTGTTTGGGATAGTCTGACCTAAAATATGAGCTACTGGAAAGACAAAAATATATATACATATATTACTTTTCAGGGTGCCTTCAAAAAGACACCCCATGTTCCATAAGCGTTGCTGAAAGTGGGTTGAGGAGCTGCAAAGAAAGCCCATGGGCATGGATATAAAATATGAAGCCCAAATCTTGTCATTTGGTAAATACTTTGAATTGGATGCATTGATTTTTAGATCCATCCTGGCCAAGACGGCCTTAGAATGACTAAACTGTAATCAAGCTAAACTTGACTAAATAAACAAACTCAACAGGGTTCTTCCTGCTCTGTTTTCCTTTTTCTTAAAGCATTTAGTTTAGAAAACCGGTAATTGTAAATTCTTTATCTGTCCCTTTGAGATGCAAATTTTTTAAAGACTTCTTGCCAGCTCTACATTCCAGGACAAGTGTTTCTCAAGGGCCTGGGAGCCATCCCTTTGAAATGTAATCATCATCGGTTGTAGCATCCTACTAACCAGTCTCCGTGGGAGGGAGGGAGGAGCCTAACATAGGCAGACACCTTACTCCAAGTGGTAAAAAGTTAATGCCAGCTTAATATTAACTATTATCATTAATTACTTGTTTATTTCTATTAAACCTTATACAAACCTGGGCTATCATTTCAAGACGTGAATTTTTGGCTGAGGAATTGGCAGGTGCAAAGAATGTGGCAGGAAGGGCATGGTTTGTTTAGGGCCCAGGGGAGCGGATGGGCATGGTTTCCTATGAGCGGATGTAGTAGTGAGACAGGATGGGCCCCTTATGCCAGGTTGAGGAGTTTGAACTTGAGCTCATCTTACATGAGTATGTTGTGGTTTTAGAAAGATGGCATGCTCACCATTTGGTGTGGAAAGAGACTGGGGAACTGGCTGGTGGACCACTAACCATGGGCCAGTGACTGCTGAATGCAGAGGAAACATCTGCAGTAGAGCAGTGGGAGATGGAACTGCCAGGCAGAGTGACTGCTCACAGAGGGACAGAGCGCAGGAGGGTTCAAGGAGCATCCTGAGGCTCCTAGTTAAATTCATACTTAGGGTGGGCCATGAACCATCGGCATCTTCCATGAGGAGCCATCTTGGAATGGGGAAGGTGATACATTCCACTTGAGATGTGTGGAACACACTATACCAGCTGAACCTGTAGCAAAGCCCAGGGATGTTTGTAAATATAGGCAGGGACTTGAGACGAGTAGACGTTCTAGAGCCAGAGACTGGGAGTCATCAGCATCCCGATTCTGGGAGAGTCTATGTGAATGGATGAAATTACTCAGAACGTACAGTGGAAGGACAAGAGAAAAATTTATCTAATTCTGGGGAATTTCCAATATTTGGAGACAGTAAAATGAACAACCAAAGAGACTGCGACCCAGCCATCAGGGACGTGCTGGGAGAACTGGGAGGGCGTTTGTGCCCCCCCTGGCCGAGGGAAGGGAGGCTCCTCCACGCCCAGCCCAAGCAAGGAGGCTGCGGCCGGAGGAGGGTACAGCAGTCCTCGGTGAGGCAGACCGGGCCTGGGGCAGCCTCCGCACAGCAGGGGGCAGCAGCGACTGCGCAGCTCCTGAAGTGAGGGATCGATTCGAGTAACTAAGGAGACTAGAGTGGCCGCGCTGCGCCCTGCGGGGGAAGTGGGTGGAGAAACAGTTTTGTTTTTTTCCCCAAGTTGAGGGGAAGCAGCCAATGAAGAAGAAAATATGGAAGACACAGAAAGATGAAAAGAAAAGGAGGGAAAGAGAGGGGCGTAGGGGAGGTGGAGAGAAAGAGAGAGAGAGAGAGAACACCACCAATGAGCTGTGTCGCAGAGGGATGCAGTGCATGCTGCAGGCGGAAGCCATCTGGCACCTCCCCGGAAGCCGCCCGCGGCTCCAGCAATCCCAGAAGGCCGCGAGTCGCGCCTGGGCCTTCCTTCCGCCCTCGCGGCTCCGCCCACTCACCCTCCCCAAGGTCCGCTCGCGCATCTCCGGCTTTTCAAAACCCCAGGCTCCTGTCGCCCGCCACGCCCACCCTGTTGGCAAATCCCAGGGAAGAGACGTCGGAGCCGCGCGGGCGGAGCACGGACACGGGCTCCCGGTCCCCGCCAAGTCTCCGCGCCGCGCTGCTTCCCCCGGCCCTGCGCGGACTCACGCAGGCCCCGGGCAGCGCCGGGCTCGGGGCCCCTGACGCGGCTTGTGCCGGGGAGACCCCCGCGGCTCGCCTTCCCGGTTACCGCCGTCTTTCTCCTAGTTCTCCCTTTCTTGCCTCTGGCTCCTGCCTCTGCCTTCCTCCCTCCCCTTCCTCTCTCCCGCGCTCCCCCGGAGCTCCAGGGAAGTGGTATCCGGGTGGGAACCGAGGATCCCCGTGCATCCCCCGCCCGGTACCTGGAAGATTCCTGCTGCTGCTGGTGCTGCTGCTGCTGCTGCTGCTGCTACCACCGCTGCTACTATTCCTGCTTTGCGGATGCTTCACGTCCGCCGCGATTAAGGGCAAGGCTTCCAGGCAAATGACTCAGAACAGTCTGATCGCACTGGCCGGTGCAATGTTGACTCCGAATACCCAGTGCTGGACCCTGGGAGGAGCCTGAGCCTCGCATGGCATCCTTTTGCGCTGGCCGGAGGCGGGTGGCCTCTGCAGATGGCTTGGAGGTGACGCGGGAGAGAGAGGGCGGGTGCCTGCTCCTGGGAGGGTGGTTGTGGAAGGCTTTACCCAATAGATTGGTTTGTTTTCCTGGGTTAGTATGTGCAGTATTCGTGTTTGGTGCAGTTTCAAAGTTGGAACTTAACTCTGAAATTGAACTAAAAGCAAAACCAGAGGTTAAAGTTGCTAAAGTAAGCGGTTTTCAAACTGTTCTGCCGGGACTCCCATCAACACAATTTTTGACGGGCATCCCCAGTTGATCTCTATGGATTTATATGGGATAATGTGGTAAATACTAATATATTATGAATGCTATAAAACACATTAAACAGAAGTTTAAAAGAATGAGAAAGAAAAACGTTTTTATTAAAAATACACATTTTTGTGCTCGCAGAAATTTAAAAAGAGCAATGTGATTGAATACATGTGTGTTTGTTTTTATCTTAGTATAATGCTGTGAAATACAGTCATTCGAAGACCAGGTTTTAAGTTTGGCTTATTTCTAAATTTGGATTTGTATCTGTCATAGAAGAAAGGCTCTCATGAGTTGATTTAAATGGAAAATGGAGTAACTGCAGCATTGGGTGTGCTTACTAAATCTTGACACTTGATTTTCAATCCATACACTAATAATTAAAGATTTTTTCATTAAAATATAACTAGTAAAAATCTGTCCTTTTGAAAACCAGTTCTTGCAAACCAATTTTTTTTTAATGTACTTTTTAAATTTTTAAGTTTGAAGCCCACCAAACCTCTTCTTTTTGGAAGATTTTTATGAAGGTTAGAAGTTACATTTGAAAGTTTTTTAAGTATCCGTATATGACAGTTTTAACATCTTTTTAAGCAACAAAATTATGCAATTATGGAAAAATATCCAATGGTGTTCTCAAAACGATCACTCCAGACTCTTTCAAAAAGTAATTAATTTGTATATTTTCTAGGTATTCCACTACTGTTAGCCCCTTATCATCACAGAAAAGGTCAGCATATTTGGAACAGTGGCCTTTTAAAAAAGAAAAAATATGCAGATATATAGTTAACTCCCCTTTTAAAGCACTCTTTTATGAAATAGTAAGCAAGCCTCAGTGCTGTTCAAAAGATACTGATGGCTGCTATGCTGCTTATTACAAAGTATTATAAAAGTTCTGCTATTTAAATTTCCAGGTTATTTTTTAGAATCACAGTGATACCATCTGGTAGCATGCATCCCTTGCACTACCTTGCTGGAAGCAAAGGCATGATGCTACTGTCAACCCTGTTCATTATGAAACAGTGCTTCTCGGTGCCCATGTAGAGGTTCAAAGAGCCAAGTTTCCGTTCAAACCCAAGTATCCCCAGTTCTGAAGTTTGTACTGTTCTGCTTCCAGAGAGGAACTGGAAAGGCTAAATAGGGATCAGAGATAGACACAAACACTCCGGTTTAGAGTATCACAGACAATTTTGAAGAGCACTCCTTGCCACCTCAAGTTTTTATTAGACCCCTACTTTTCAGAAGGTTCTTACTCTGGAAAAAATCTTAAAGAAACCTCAGCCGTGACACATCTTTGACCATGATTTAAATCTTTAATCCATTTTTATTTGATTTTTGTATAGAGTGAGAGATAGGGGTCAAGTTTCATTCTTCTGCATATAATAATCCAGTTTTCACAGCACCATTTATTGGAGGGACTGTCCTTTTCCTATTGTATGTTCTTGGTGCCTTTGTTGAAAATGAGTTGTCTGTGTCTGTGCTGATTTATATCTGGGTTCTCTATTCTGTTCCATTTGTCTGTATATCTGCTTTTATGCCAGCGCCATGCCGATTTGTTTACTATAACTTTGTAGTATATTTTGAAATTGGGTAGTGTAATGCCTCCAGCTTTTTCAGCTTTTTTTTTCCCCCCTTTTCTTTTTTTTTGACACAGGATTGCTTTGGCTATTAGGGGGCTTTTGTTGTTCCATACATATCTTAGGATTGTTTTTCTATTTCTGTGAAGAATGTCATTGGTATCTTGATAGGGATTGCATTGAATTTGTTGATTGCTTTGGGCAGTATTATAATTTTAACAATATTAATTCTTCCAATCCATGAACACAGAACATCTTTCCATTTTTTGTGTCCTCTTCAATTTCTTTCTTCAGTGCCTTATATCTGCTTTCCTGTCTGGCTTGTTTTGTTTTTTATTAGATATGTTTGCTTAGAGATTGTTTGTAATTTACCTGTTGATAAGTCTTTCTTTCTTTTTCTTTTTCTGTTTCTTTTTTTCTTTTTTTTTTTGGACACTAAGTTGCTGTGTTCTTTGCACCACTAGATGGTGCCTTAAGCCCAGGTTTGCCTCAGTTCTAGTAAACAACCCATCCTGGTCCCTCACTGGTAGAGGTCCCCAAAGGGATGTCTAGGCAGTGTTGGAAGACTGACTAGAGGTTTGTGCCTGGGGGACCTGTGGAACCAGCCTCCTGTGGAACCAACCTCCTACGGCGTGGTGCTGCTGGCTGAACAACCATTCTGATTTGGTGTCTCTTTTGGACAAGCTACAGAGCAGAGTTTGCAGGGCTGGAGATGGTAGTTCCACCTACCCCCTTTGTGTCTGGCTATCCTTAGGGATATTTTTCCCTTCAGACACTCCCAGTGCTCTCCATGGGTTGAGGCAGAGACAGGTCTCCTGCCACAGAACCCAAGATGGTTGGGAAGCTTGATCTCATTTCTTCCAGTGTAGAAATCATGAATCAGGTGGAAATTTCCTGCCTGCTTGGTGCTGGACAGATTGAGAGAACTAAGGTTACTGTGGGATGTTGACTTTGAATATTTAAGCAATGCATAATAATTATTTTTAATAAAATTTTTATTTTGGAATAATTTTAGATTCATAACTAATAATTCATAATTTGAAAAGGTACCAAGATAATACAGGGAATTCTCATATACCCCTAATACAGTTTCCCCTAGTGCTAATATCTTACATTACCATGGTACGTTTGTCAAAACTAAGACAACATTGGTTGATTACTATTAACTAAACTACAGATTTCATTTGGATTTCACTAGTTTTTCCATTAATGTCAATATAAGTATTTTTAAACAGTTGGTAGAAAAGAAAGATTTAATTTTACAGTGGTAATTTATAAGCCACCAAAATGATATTCTTCTTGAGAAACTTTTTGTTTATCAATACCATATCTCCCATTTTTTCACTAAATGATGTATGTGAAATATGATGTGACAATGATAACACAGCGATCAAGTATGTCAAGAATTGTCAAGCATTCAACTGAATGACATAGTACTTCTGAAATGTAAATGAAAGTCACATTAAGACAAAATATTGTTTAAATGGTAAAAATAAAAATTGTCATTCTAGCTGGATAGATATGACAGGATCACTAGAATGCATTATTTCAAGATTTATTTACTTACATTCAAACAGGAAAAAGGTCTAGTCTACAGATTTATTTTTGTGAAAATTGTGCTTTTCCATATTATGAATGTATTTTTCACACTGTAAGTTGGGCCTGTTTGATGAGAGAGATGCCAAGTTTAGGGGGAGCAGAATCTTCCATAAAAGAGAATGCTATTGGTCATATTGTGTCTGATGAAGAAGAGGAATGGGTGATCTACATTTAATTCAATGGAGGGGAGTCTAATTCGTAAACCTATCTCACTCCCTGTGCCAGCTGTAGCCTCAGTACCTTGTTCATTTATTTCCACAAAAGCCTTGTGGAAAACATTGGACAGATACAGATTTCTCTCTAAAGACATTCTTGAGAAATCAGCTTTGCTCTGGTCAAAGGCATCACTCATCCCCATGCTGCTCAGGGTTGACTTCAGATCGTAACTCTCTTCCAGCTTGAACTTGGGAAGATGCAGTTGCACTTCATACAACTCCATCATGTCTTCCCTGGTCCACTCATTCAACTTCTCATGGGTGATGGCCTTTTCCAGCTGCAAGTTTGGAATCAAGGAAGAAAGAATCATTAATTCCAAAGTGCAGTGAGAAATAGTGGTTGAGTGAGATCTCCTAAAAATTACATGTATGAACTATAATCACTCCCATTACCCAGGGTAACGAAACACACATGTGGAAATCCTTTGATTGTGTAATGAGATCCTTCACACTGTTGACCTTCAGGATTTTTGTTTTGCAGATTAATAGCTCTCAGGATATAGGAGAATTAGACTTTGGTTCAGATGGAAGTACTTCTACAATGGTATGTAAGACATAAACTCTATATTCAAATACATCCATATAAGTATACGTTTAGATGTTGTCTACACAAAAGCTTATCTCTAGTTCAAGTTGTATGCCAGGGCACAAAAAATTAGTTTTATCAACATGGGAGATAGTTCTTTGAAAACAAAATCTGGTATAAAATATAATGTCTATACTCTATAATCAAACAATATAAAATTAATAACTATATACTATGCCAAAACAAAGAAAGAAAAAGAAAGAAAAGAAAGCCCCCACCTCTTAAGAGTAATGATTTTTATAGTGAGTTTGAGGGTGCTTTTTCTCCTCTTTATATTTTAAAATTATTAAATAATATATATGTATATATACTATGTATGTATATATGCATACAAATTTGATTTTTTTAAAATAACACATTTGTTTCAAAGCACATGCTTTTGCTACTTTGAGAGTTTTCTAGACTAAAGCTTTGGCTGTCAATGACATAGCTGTAAAATATTTACATTAATAATGTCAAAATATTTTCAGCTCAGGAACCTGCCCTGGTAGGAAAAGGGCCTTATCTTACAAGAGCATGACTCTGTTGGTTATTTGCCCACACTAGTCTTATTTTTACCATCCTCTGCAGTTCCACAAATTTTATGATACAGTTTGGAAGTCTTTTCTACATACTAGTAGGGCCTTGGAAACCTCTAAGTATTAAGTCTGCCACATATGAAAAATTAGGCACTGTGCAAAGAAAGACCTTTGTATGAGAGACTAATGTTCAGTTTAGGCATGCAAATTGCTCAAAAACATGGTCTGACCAAAATTATCTCAGGTTTAATAGAAATATGGATAATAAACAGCTTAAATAATACTCAAAGATGGTGTTGACACAGACTTTTTCTCATAAAGGTTGTTCACTTGATAAAAATGTTTCAAATATAAGTTTTGAAAGATGGCTTCATGTGTGTGTCTGTGTCCTGGACTGACTGAAATATTGTTATCATCAATCCACACAGGTTTGAACAGTTTTGTGACTGACAAAGAATATCTGTATCTGTTGTACATGTGGCTGTTTGTGTGACCACCTCATGCTAGAGATGTCTATACATTACTTAACCTTTCTGAGGAATAGTAATATTAACTTAATAGAGTTTTGAAAAGTTTAAATGATATTATAATGGTAAATTACCTAGGGCTTAAAGTATGTTGAATGGCTTCCTATATAGGAATTTAAAAAAAGGGAAACAATGTCCTTATGTTTTTCCCAGTAAAACATAGGAGCAAACACTGACACCTCCCTCACATCAGTCAGACTGCTGTATTTACCTGTTCCAGGCCACCGATGTCTTCTGGCAGTAGTATAAACAGGCTGACATCACGGCTCTCATAGTAGAGTTGAAGGCCTGTAGCTTGTGGCTTTTCTATGTGAAAAATTTGAAGTTTTTCTTTCATATACATCATTTGCACTGGTTTGCTTGTAGTCTATAAAAAATAAATACCAAAGTCATTGAAGAGATACCCCACTAATCCTTAATTCTTTACTATCATGTATTTCCAGTTGTCTGGGACCCTGGTGAAATTGATGATACTCTGCTAAATACTGAATAAAGTTTTCCAGACCTTCCTTTCTGGAAATATGTATTCCACTGAATAATATTACCATATGGGATATGTGAGTTTCTTTCTCTAACACTATCATGGCAACCTCTATAAATCATGGCAAGGTAGAGTCTACCAAACACTTAAAAGAATATATATTCTTCTGTAAACTATGCAAATGGCAATGATCCAGAAACTGAGTAAAGTATATTTCCCATGCAAACATTTGAGAAAGCATGATATTTTAGTATAATAAAAACTGGAATTCACTAAGAGAATGAAAAGACAAGCAACAGACTAGGAGAAAATATTTGCAAAACATTTATCTGATAAAAGACTGGTATTCAAAGTATACAAAGAATTCTTAAAACTCAACAATGATAAAGCAAACAATCCAATTTTAAAAATGGGCAAAAGATCTGAAGAAATACTTCACCAAAGAAGACATATAGCATATGAAAAATTGCTCAATCATAAGTCATTAAACACACCTATCAGAATGGCTAAAATCTGAAACACTGACAGCACCAAATGCTGCCAAGGATGTGGAGCAATAGGAACTATCATTGATGCTAGTGGGAAGGCAAAATGGTACAGCCACTTTGGAAGTTGGCAATTTCTTACTAAACTACACATAGCCTTATTCTATAATCCAGCAACTGCGCTCCTAGGTATTTACCTAAATGTGTTCAAACTTTGTGTCCACACAGAAACTTGCACGTGAGTGTTTATAGAAACCTTTTTCATTATTGCCAAAAAATGGAAGGAACCAAGATGTGCTTCAACAGGTGAACAGATAAACTATGGCACATCCGTACAATGGAATATTATTCAGCAATAAAACAAAAAGATCCATCAAGCCATGAAAAGACATGGAGGAACCTTAAACGTTTACTGCTAAGTGAAAGCAGCCAGCCTGCAAAGGTTCATACTGCATGATTCCAACTATATGACATCCCAGAACAGCCAAAACTGTAGAAACAAAACAAGAAAGATCAGGGATTATCAACGGTTTAGGGGGAAGGATGAATAGGTTGAGCACGGAGCATTTTTAGGGCAGTGAAACTATTCTGAATGATTCTGTACTGGTGGCTCCATGACATTATGCATTTGTCAAAACCCATAGAACTGTACAATACCAAAAGTGAACCTGAATGTAAATTATGGATTTTAGTTAATAATAATGTATGAATATTAGCTCATCAACTATAACAAAAGTACCACACTACTGCAAGATAATAATATTAATAGTATAACAAGGGAAACTGTGCGTAAGTGTTGAGAGGGAGACATATGAGAACTCTGTACTTTCTGCACAACTTTTCTGTAAACTAAAAATAAAGTCTATTTTTAAATAAAATCAGTTACCAAAAATCCCCAAAACAAAACCCTCTGCAATTAAGATGTTGTAGATATGTGTTATTTTTCCATTTATGTGGAGCTGAGTGTACGTCTCAGAGCCCTCCCTGTATGCTAAGGTGGTGGCCACATGACCAGGGCTGTTTACCAGGAAGACTCCAGGACACAGTGATCATTTCCGGCAAAAGCCCATGAATGGCACCAACCAGAGTCTTCCTCGGAGTCATTGTGTTAGAGCTAACAGCAAAGACTTTGTGTACTAGGGTTGTGAAGCTGGAAGGCCGAATATAGGGCAACCATATTTCCTGGTCATGTGGAACAATTCCATCTTCATTATTAGAGAATGAGAGTAACAACCAGAGGAGGAGGGGGGAAGGGAGAAAGAGAATGAGGGAAAGAGAGAGAGAGAGAGGTGAGATTATGTTTGGGGACGCTAGAGACCCCATTCACTCACTCCTGGACTTCCCAGTCCCTCTAAGTTACATAAGCTAACATAGATAAATAATTCCCATTTTGCTGGAGCTGGTTTGGAATGCTTTTTTATTACTTGCACCTGAAAATTCCTGCTGAATATGCCAACCCAGGGAACTATCCAGCTCATTTCTCATTAGCCTATTTGATTACGTGTTCAGTTCCTTCCTAATCCTCACCCCACTGATTGAGAAATGCCTATTGCACACAGCCACACGATTACAGCAACAGGTCCTCAGCAGCACTGTTTGTACGCTGTGGCCCATCCCTGGACTAAACAACTGTAAAATACCTTGGCCAACCAGTCCCTTTCCTAGGAATTTGGAATAAGATTTATGAAATTGGTCTCTAGAATGGAGAAGGTATCATGAATATCCATGCTCTACCATTATGAACTCAGAAGCAGAGAAAGTTAGATTTCAGCCTGGGAGCAGAAGGATGGAAGACACAGAGTTGAAAAGGTAGGGGAAAAAATCCCAACAACATTCAAGTCCTTGTTTCCACGCAGGTCCCAAGCCCCAGCCACACTCTAGCCCATGGAATCCATGGGAGATGTATATTTAACCTGACATTAGTCTCCATTTTTGCTGTAGTGAGCTCCTGTTACTTGATATAGAACAAGTGTGTGTCCTAATGTAGAGAGAAACCTTAATGAACAAGGTAAGGTTTAAATTGTTTATTTCTTTTACTTATGTAAAGGTAAGAATTTGGTAGAAGATAGTATTGGTTTAGTAGAACAAGAACAGAACTTCTATCGTGAACAAAACTTAGGTTCCCGTTCTGAAATGCTTCTGACTCAGGGATGTCTCCAGTCAATTGGCTACACTGTATTTCTCACCTGGGAAACAAATATAAAAATCACCCTACCCAGCTCCCATGGCTGTAGCAAGTTCTGAGTGATAACATTATGTGAGTAATCCATATTCAGAGAACAACAATGAAAGGGGAATTTCCAGGTGGGATAGAGCTGGAGACTTTCAACCCAGGCATCTCTTTCATAGTAAGAGCCTCCATTACAAGAACATATAATCAAAAAGAGTGAATTTAAAACAATTTCTTTTACAATGCCATGTGAAGATCCAAACTGATCTTTAAAAGTCTCCTACCTTGTTTATTCTAAAAGGCTTTTCTGTGGTGTTCTGAGCTGAGAATTGATGTTCCCAGTTTCCTTTAAAGTAAAGGGCATTCACCAGAACCATCCGGGTCGTAGCATCCACAGAATCACTAGGCAGGAGATTTGGGATTTTACCTACAGGAGGAAAAGGACAGGTTTCAAATAGCTAGTAGAAGTATGTACATTTTAATTAAAGGCAAGGAGACTTCCATTTTTCTGGAACCATACATACTTTCTTTTTAAAGTTCTGATTTTAGATTTTCCAGGAACAGAACAACTTACGGATAAGTACTATTTCTGTCCAGAATAGTTATGAGTAAAGAGAGAAACACTGGGGAAATAATATGTCGAATAATATTCCACATTAATTATAAATTTGTTTTTTAGTTATAAAAATCTCCCTGCAATATGAGTTGATTTTTACTCCTGTTTTGAAGGGACTGAAATGTTTCCTTCTCTTTCACTTCTGTTTGTAGCCATAAACTGTAAGCTGCTCTGATTAACATCTGAAACGTTGTGCCAATGGTTTTCTGTTGCCCAAAATACTGCTTGGTGCAATCACTTATATCAGATTGTTCTAGTTACTGCTTAAACTGTCATTCGGCTGGCAGCCCCCAATACATTCTCTCCGAACTCCCCATTAAAGCACCTTAAAATAGTTATAAAAATATTATCTATCTATCTATGTGTGTGTGTGTGCATGTGTGTGTGTGTGTGTGTGTGTGTGTGTGTGTGTATAAAATCAAGTCTAAGAGGTTTGTTGTACAGGCAATATGTTTGATACATGAGGTAAATAGAACTGAATTGAGAACAACCTCCTGGCCAACCCAGCTTCCACCTGTAACAGAGCCTACTCAAAATAAAAGGCTGATCTTTTAAATTGCCAAAATACAGACATGGGAGAGATTTAAAAATTGTAAGGGATAGCTTGTGGACTTAATTTTAAAATGATATGGATATTTAGGTAAGTCCCATCTATGCCTATTTTGGTAAGCGTTCTTATCATAAAAGGGTGTTGAATTTTATCAAATGCTTTTTCTGTATCTATTGAGAGGATCATATGGTCTTTGTTTTTGCTTCTATTTATGTGATGAATTACATTTATAGATTTGTGTATGTTGAACCATCCCTGCATCTCTGGAATGAAGCCCACTTGGTCGTGATGGATTATTTTTTTGATAAACACCTGAATTCTGTTTGCTAGGATTTTGTTGAGAATTTTTGCAAGAAATTGACATTGATAGAATACTGTTAACAGGTCATATTTAAATTTCATCAAGTGTTCCAATAAAATCTTATTTTTTAGGGACAGAAATCAATCCAAGATCTCACATTACATTTAGTTGTAATTTCTTCTTAATCCCCTTTAATATGGAACAATTTCTCATTCATTCATTGTCTCTCATGACCTTGACACTTTAGAAAAAGATTTGCCATTTGTTTTGTAGAATGCCCCTGAATTCTCAGTTTGGGTTACTCTGATGTTTCTTTACAATCATATTCAGGTTATGCATTTTTGTGAGAATTTCATGGTTATGGGTTGAATTTTGTACCCCAAAAATATGTGTTCAAGTTCTAACCCCCAGTACCTGTGAATGTGACCTTATTTGGAAATAGAGTCTTTGCAGATGTAGTCAAGTTAAGACGATGTCATATTTGATTAGGGTGAGCCTAAATCCAATGACCGTTGTCCTCATAAATAAAGGGGAATTGGGACATTGACATGCAGAAAGGAGAATGCCACATGAAGATACAGAGACACAGATACAAGGAAAAAGGCATGTGCAGACAGAGACGAAGATTGGAATGATGCCTGTACAAGCCAAAGAATGCCAAGGATTGCCAGAAACCACCAGAAGCTAGGAGAGGCAGGGGAAAGTTTCCTCCATTGAGCCTTCAGAGGAAGCATGGCCCTGCTGACAGTTTGATTTTGACACCTAGCCTCCAGAACTCTGAGAGAATAACGTCTGCTGTTTTGTGGTTGTGGCAGCCCCAGGAAACTAATATAACCACCGAAGTCATGCTGCGCCCTTCTCAATGAATATATCAGAAAGGTCATGATGCCTGTATGCCCTGTTACTGGTAATATTAATTTGAACACTTGCTTTCTCCATTGCAAAGTGACTGGGTTTTTTTGTTTTGTGTGTGTGTGTGTGTGTGTGTGTGTGTGTGTGTGTGTGTAATAATGAATAAGTATCATGTAGGAAGGTACTTTGAGACCATATAAATATCCTGTTTTTCATCAGACTTTTGCCCACCTCTTTTAGCATCCACTTAAGATTCTTGCCTAAAACAATTACTACTGCGGTTACTATTAAAAATGGTGATTTTCTATTTCCATCATTCCGTCTATATTTCTTAACTAGAATTACACTGTAAGGAAGAGCTTTCCCTTGTTCATTTATTTAAGTGTTCAGTTATTTATTTATATCAATGTAGACTCAGAGATATTTGTTTTATTCTATGGGTTATAATTGATTACTATCATTTATTTTCTTACTCAAATTGTCCCAGATTTCACCATTGGAAACCTCCTCTGTTGGTTCCTCTGTACTTTTCACATATTTCCAAATATTTTGAGCACTTCCTTACCTCCTGGCACCACAAGATATCCTTATCTTGTACTTCCTTTCTCCCCGCCCTGGTATCAGCATTTTGTCTAGAAGCCCAGCTTTCCTTCTATGAAGGATGGAGTTGAGAAATCAAGATCTGGGTGGGTGTTAGATATACTGGTTACCACTGGGGTTTCATTGCTTCCAGGCTCTCTCAGCAAACAGAGCTAGGAAATATCTGTGTTATAGACACATTTGTATCTATTTCCATATCTATTCAATTATGTTTCGGTATGTATGTTAAAGAGTAGAAGGTCATATTGATACCTCTAATTCCAATCCAAGACCACTGGGTTCATTCTAGCCTTTGCTTTTTCTTGATTTGTAATTCTTTTTTACTGGCTCACATGATTTCCAATATATTTATTTATTTGCTCCATCCTAGATTACACACAAAGCAGTTTCAGAATTGCTAACCTGTTCTATGAAAAGCAAATTTAATGACTAGGGTATAACATTCATGTGGGTTTTTGTTGTTTTTTTTTTTTTCAAGCCTTACATAGTCAAAGTACTGTTTTTTTTAGACTTCATATTTATGGTCAAATGCTGCTTTTCAAAGTTAATTAATTCTAGAACAAGTATTTGTTAAAAAGAATACTTCTGAAACAGTGCTGTAAACTAAGATGCCAGTAAAGGACTGGAAAATTTGAAGACTCCCTAAAGAGAAAATGTGAATGGATGAGACTGATAGTGGGAATCAGAGTGCACACACAGGCATCATGTATGACCTCTGGGGAGGTCAGCGTGCTGCCCGGGGAGTTAGAAACTCAAAGGCCATGCATTCACAGAGCTTGTTGGAGGTAGGGGCATCAGTGAAATTAATGGAATAATTTCATTTATAGCAGTGGCTCTTAACTTTGCCAATTAGAATCTTCCAAGGACTTAAAAATACTGATGCCTAAGACTCACTCCCAGGTATCTGAATTAATTCATCGGGAGTTAAGCATAGAAATCAGTAAATTCAGTTGAATGTGTAGCCAGGATTGAGAGCCACTGCTTAAGAGCAACTGTGGCTATCGACTTCCTATACCTCCCTGGGTGCCGGCAATGGGCTGCAAATATGTCAGCTGACAGGTTGGAGTAATGAGCGAAGGCACACTGTTACTGCATACCCAAGGAGCTAGGTATTTCCAAGAAAGACTGGGGAGCCTCCCACACCCAGAAGACAAGTTACAGATACAGCACATCAGTGTCAGCCCAACAGTCACTATAGACAAGTGACTGTGATCAGAATTACTAACTACAGATGACGTGGGATTCTCAAACAAAAAGACAAGCAGAAAGCCAAAAGGATTAAACAATTAAGAAAATCAACCCTACGAAAGAGAAGAGCCAACCTCAACACACATAAATAAGAAACAGAATTAATACAGCAAGAAGATGATCTAAAAATAGGCAAAGATGTCAGAGAGTTGAGAGATCTCACCCATGAAAAAGAAATAACCAAAAAGCATAGGTATTTAGGGAAAAAAATAATTGTCAAAGTAGAACATACGTAATTGTAGAAATAAAACTCTTAATTAGATGGACTGAGTAGCTAAATGAATACAGCTGGAGCAAATTCACGAGATGAAAAAGGATAGCAGGACAAAGAGATGAAAAGTAAGTATAAATGAAAAATTGCAGCATTTGCATAGAACCTCAAATTTCAAGTTTGTTTATTAGGAGTACTGAGGGCAAAAATGGAGAGAATGAAGAGAAGAAAATCACAAAATAAATAATATACACAATTTCCTTTATCTGAAGGAGTCTTTAAATTTAGGTTTAATATCAGTGTCAGGCAGAATTAAATACATAAAAAAATAAAAATAAAAATATCCCCACCTAGAAAACACTGTTGAAACCTCAGAACACCAAAAAGAAAAACACAATTCTAAAATCTTCTCGGGAAGTGCTAGATGTTATTGTCTAGAGGAAAAATGGAATTTGAACTTTCTATATTTAACCAGTCCATTAATATAGTGGAAAGAAAAATAAGGACATTTTCAAATATTGTATTTCTCAGAAATTTTATCACCTAATCTAACCCCTTTTAAAATATTAATAATGACAAGAGACTATATTGCACCAAATAAAAATGAGTCAAAGAGAAAAAGACATGGGATACAAGAAATTTTAGTAAAGAAAAGGACCAGCAAATAATTGTGATGCACAATGTATTTTTTAAAAATATCACATGAAACTAAAATTAAAGCAACATGAGAAGTATAATGGACGAAAGGAGCAGAAAATTTGAAAGCAGGTTAAAATTTTTGTTTTATTTGAGATGAGGAAATACTGATTAACTCCAGATGAAAGAAAAAATGTATATATAAAATGAAATGTTTTACATGCAAGTACAAACACTAGAAAGATAGAAATAAATTCTGTAACACCCAAAATAATAGAAACAAAAAGTGGGGCAAAAAAAAAAAATTTTGTCAATGCAACAGAGGAAATAAGAGAAAAAAAAATCATGATAAATGGAAAAGCCCAAATAATAAGAGAGCAATAAATCCAGACATATTAATAATCACAAACAAAGTGAAGGGGTTAATTAACCTTTTAAAGAAAAGTTGTAGTACTTTCCTTTAAAAGAAAGTTGTCATAATATTACATTTGAATAAGGAAAATACACACATACAGGGAAAATGGGAAATAGGTGACTTCTATCTTTTACCTTAAATTTTTTAATTAAAAAATAATTAATATTTTAATGTTCATTTTTAAAAATAAAAAATAATTTTCTAAACTAAGGATTATGTATAGCATATATAATAAAGCTTTTAAAAATAGTTAAGAATAATTAAAATTAGTATATTTAACTTCTTGATTTCCCTTTTTTCAAACAAATTATAAATATGGAAAACGAAAGTAGGTAAATGTAGTATAATAAAATCATTACAAGAAATACAGCATTCTGATTTTATGTTTCTAATGGTGTGCTGGTAAGTTGGCTCAGGGCAAGATGGGGCGGAGGGTCTATAATGCTATTTTTCTTTAAAAACCACACATTCAACAGTAGTTTACGTATCCTTTCTGCATTTTCCTGCTTTTTACCTCTGGACCCCTCTTTGGAATTAGTGGAATATGATAATTTTCTTGTCTACTTGGTAAAATGGTGGCTTGACTTAAATGGTTTAGATAAGACTTATTGGGAAACCTGTGAATCTAAAAATTATAGGCATGAATAGAAACAAATGTTTGCATATTTAGAATGTGTCCACAGTTCTACTTAAGGAATACACACAGTTACATATGATACAAATTCAGTAAATACAACACGCTTGGAGAAAGCACTCTGCCAAGTGCCTTGCTGAAAGCTTACCCTCAGTCTGACTTTCAACCCAAGAGTTAATCTCCTTTCTGATTCGGTCAGAAGCTTCCACAAAGTTAACAGACCGTGGCTCTGCACCAAAATATGTTTTCATGTCTTCTAAATATTTCTGAAAGACATAGGTAAAAATCCCCTTTTGTAAAGTCTGTCCAAAACTGAGAAATCAAACCTGTTTAGAGTATCAAAAGAACTAGGTAGATCGGACAATTACAAATTCCCAATGCATCACTCCCTTCTTTTTTTTCCCACTCTCAGTTGTGGTCATAAACTAAACACCACCAGCTTCAAACTTAGAAGGGTGCTGACTAGCCACGTAGAACTCCAGACATGGAAGGAAGGTCTGATGCCCACAGTTCTGGGGCTTCCACATATTCTTATTTTCTACTTTTATTCATGCTTGGGAATGAAGCTAGAATAAAAATGGAGGGTGCTATGAATGACAGGCATGATCCCAGTTGCCGGTAGGCACCGGGAGTCTACTAGGCTTTCTGTGGCAGGGATGGAACCAAAGTAAGACCTGTGGGTCTGGCAGCTTCGTTCAATGAACTCCAAACATTCAAGAGTTTTGTGGAGGGTTCCTGAAGAAAACTATATTCTGCCTTGAAAACTGACTTTAAGCACAGTCAAAGGTTTTGCAAATGGATTTCTAAGCATGGTCTAAGGTTTTATTAGGTATTCTGAGGCAAAAAGCAAGGCCCCTTCCTTCCGGCCCTTTGATGTTCACTCTGTGGCAATCATCCTATGTGGGCTGTGACTGAGGTTGCTGTTAATGGGCACCAGCCCGGGGAACAATTCATTCTTAAGGACAGCTGTGATACCCCTTCAGTTTTCTTACTTTATGGAGGGCTTGTGGGCAGTAAAAAGTGGTGAGTTAATGCTTCTTCCAGGAAGTGGTTTGACAATTATGAAGTACAAGTTACTTGGATTTTATAATCTACCAAAAAGAAAACTTAAATATTTTCGAGGCACTATTTCCTGTCTTAACTCAGGGCTTGTGAACATGTAAAAAGGTTTGTATCTCTGTATCCCTCTGGTTTCCAAGTGCCCACTGAGCTGAATCATCTGTCCTACTTTTGGCTCAAACAGGAGTCCATAAACCTATCAGTAATGGAACTGTCTTTAATATTCCATTTGACTGGTTTTCTATCTTCGGTAACAGCAAAGCCCAAGCCCTGAACTCCCCAGAATTCACTGGATACGGACATGGATAGCACTGCTTGAAATCACAAGATGGCTTTATTTTATCTTACTATCCCTCTACCCTATCTAATTTTCTCACTCTTTGCCCACGGGACACTTGGGTCCTCCTGCTCTCTTTTGATATGTGACGAAGGATGTGACGCACAAACCTGAAAGAAGTAAATGATTGAACTCGTTTGAGGTGTACCACTCTGAGGAGCACTTCGGTCTCTACACAGGGCAAAGTCTTTGTGGTCTGTATTGGTGGAGTTTAAGCCATTAGCAAAGGAGAGTTGATATTATTTCATATTTGATGTTCCCACAGTCTGTAAAGACCTGATGTGAAAACTGCCCACTCCTTTCATCCCAAGGTATCTTTGCCCTCAAGTACACTGTCTGCAGCTGCAGTCCTATGATCAACACCACCCTCTGCCCATTGTACTTACCTTACTTAATTACTCCACAGTGTTTCCCCTCCGCTTCTTGTGAAACAAACATTGGCCCAGGCATTATATAGACCACATTTCCATGTATGTTCACAGGCTGTTCCTGGGGGTTACCTCTTTATTCTAGACATACAGATCTGATCACTAGATCTGGCTTGAGACCCATTATTGGTTTCCTTTACTACTTATTGTCTAAATGATTGTTTACAGGGAAGTACCAACCTCATTAAGATTGTCCCTGGGATCCCCAGAGAAGTGTACAGAGTTAATTGATTGCTCTCAAGGCTCTCTCCCCGCCCCCCCCCCCATTAGCTTAAAATAATACATTTCCACTTACATTGTGAAATGGATACGTTTTCTCTCCATATATTCCATTGGCTGTTTTAAGTATGTAGGTGTTGGTGGGCTTGAGGATTTCTGAAATGAGTGTTTTAAAATCAGAGTGTATTTCTTCAGCCTTGCCCAAGTCGAATTCCTTTAAAAGAAGAGGAATTAGTCAAATAAAAATGTTGAACAAGAGCTACATAAATATCAGCAACCTGCAGCTAAATGAAATTATTCAGTGTATTGTAAATGAAAGCTGAAAACTATTCTAAAGTATTTAAAAATGTTTCTTTAATGTTATCAGTGCACAAAATTACATGTTCTCAGGGCTATCACTTTCTTCACATCTAGTTTGCAAAGGTAGGCAAGAACAAGTTTGAAAGTAGAGAAATTTTGAGAGAGATAAAAAGGAGGTGGAGACGAGGGGTTTTTCAAAATGTGCAGGCATTTTTTATTCTGAAAATGTCTCTATAATTTTCATATATATTTCTAAAAAAAGTCACCCTTTAAAGGTTGCTTAAATTAGCCACTAAAATATATGTGCTAAAAGTGCTTTCTCCTTAATCATCAAATGGATATTATAAGATAAGATATACCATTTTTCTCTTCTTTTCACTTTCAGGACCAGATTTGACAGCCTGGTCTCTAATAAAATGAAGAACCTGTAATTTCAATAAAAAGACAAGTGAGTACACTTTGCAGAGAAGTAATCATATGAAATACACATCCATAAATACAAACTAGTCATTCCTATAACTGCAGAACATATAGTTAATTAAATAAGGGAACTCCGATTTGATTTAAATGATGTGTTAAAATAATAGAGTAAGTCATGAGCTGCTTTTAAATAATTTAAGTTTCTAATTTCTTTGTTTTAACACTTTTTTATATGATATTTAGGTTGATATCGGGACTACCCTGAGGTAAAATTCTCTTATTTTCTATATTTCCCTTTTATCCATGGTTGTTTTGAGAAGAAGGCTAAATATCCAATTGAGACCATCATTTAGACAATTTAAGTAAAAGCCATCATTGTCCCAATCATTTGGAAAATTAAGAGGTTGCAGTTGTTTTTCTTTTCTAGTTAAGTGTTTCAGTTCTCATTGTATACCACCACTGGACATATATAGCCATAATCTTTGTGTTCACCTCAGCATTTCATCTGAAAGTCAACAGGAAGGATGTGGATATCGCTGTTTCCTCTGAGTTGTACAACAGTGGAACAGAAGCTCCTGATTCCCTCTCCCACTCCCAGGACCCAGCTCACAATAAGGAATACGGTATATTGAATCAAGGGTTGCACTGACCCACAGTAATGGAACAAGGACCATCTGCCATACAAAAAGAGGTACCTAACTAATTAGTTAGGTTCATTTGCAGCTCAAACTGTTAATATTTAAAACAAGAACAAGCGACACTCAGCAATATATTTATATGAAATAGATTCAAATTGAAATCCACTTAAGATTAAGTCTACCACATTAATGGTTAAGCCTTTTGAACTAATCAACCAGTCATTAACAAGTTATGAACCAGGATTTTGTTGTTGTTGTTGTTAAACCACCCAATATCTTGTGAACTACAAGAAGAAGGGTGATATCCCAGGCCCAAACTGACAGAACATGCATTCTGCCAGCCTCACTCAGAATTACCAGCTGTGCTTATTTCCACACTTGGCACAGAGGGCACCCTCTTGGGTGAAAATTATTTCACTCAGCCTTTTGATTATTGCATGATTTAAGGATGAATTTACTCTTTTCTATTATTTTTATTTAAAAAAACACATTTATATATATATGCATATATAATACATGTATTCATATATATTATATTTTTACACACTACATATATACATACATAAATGGCTATTTTGTTAGCTATGGTTCTACATATATATATAGAGAGAGGGTTAGATTCATTCAGACAACCAGAGATTGAACAAAGAAACAGCCAAACAAAGCATGAGGAACAGAATTCTTTTAATTTTCTTTCTTGTGTCATCAAGAAAATCCTTCTGATGAGAAATATGGTAAATAATTTTGTTACTTAAAGTTTGTCCCATTACTTCATGAAATACTTTAATCATAAAAATAAAACTGGTTTTGGTGTTCAACCAAAATTGATAACCTCATCATTTCACCATTTTATTTTGCTAAAGGACACAGGATCTTAAATGGTTTTCCTGGTAACAGTTTTCAAATTGATTCTCTTTATTAGACTTTGTTTTATGATCTAGAATTTTTTAAAGTGTATCTTTTGTTCTAAACAACATCGTTGTAAAATGTAGGCTATTGGGTCTTCAAAAGAAAATTACAGTTAAAAGGCAAAGAAAGCATTTAGTTTTAAGGCAACAGAGGATGGTCGACCTTTTCCACTCACCTGGGCCATTTGGACTGCAGTGGTACCTTCGGTGCCCAAATACACCATAGCCAAGGAAGTTGAGATGCCCCAGGGTGAAAAGAAAATATTTTTACCCTCAGCAGATTCAGCTAGCTTTTTGCTAAATTCTAGAGCAAACTGGTTGATTGATAATGCTAGAGAGTCCATTGGGAAAACCTAAGAAAAATCAAGCAAAAAATAGAGAACATGTTAATTCTTTCCACTTATTTTACTTTTGTACTTCCATATTTGTATACATATCTATCCATATGTGTATTCATAAAAGCTAAATAGACTTTAGCAAAATTCTAGTCCAACAATATTATTTCATATATTAGAACACTGGAGGCAAGAGAATTTAAGAGAATTGCCTCAATTTTTAATGCTAATATGTACCAGAGGACAGTTGGATTCTGGTCAGTTAGAAACTGAGTTTCATAATATAGTTTTGGCTAGTGTCTTGGCATTTATCACACCACTAGTCATGTTTCTATATGTTTATAGCTAGTCTTTCGAACTCCAGGATGAGCTTCCTGCGAGCAAAATTGTCTTCTTATATTGCTTTTTACATACAACAGCACCGAGCTCAGGACTTTGCACAAAATGGGCACTTACAAATGCTTGTTTATTACTCGTTTACGTGTTCATTGCTTGGGCTGTAGCCGCCGTTATTTATTTATTTAAACTTGAAATCATGCACAATTGAGTGAGAAATGCTTTCCAAGAAGTTGAGAAGTTAAGACTCATTTGCCTTTATTCTCACTCATTCGAGACTCTCTGAAACTGGTCTTCTTAAACAAGAGCATTCAGGTTTCCTCATTTTTTTAGATATTACATTCAACTCCTAAATTTCATCTCTAATTTTTCTAATATTTTAATTTAAAAGTCTTTTAAAATCAGTTCCATATCAAAAACATAGCTAGTTCAATATATTTCATTTTATGGCAAAAGACTTTCTCAAATTGGTTTAATGATTAAAACTAAATCAAATTCTTAGACCTAGCAACTCCCATTAATGCCAATGTGGTGTAGTTTTGTCTTGCACTGACGTCACCTGGCCGTCTGAGAAAGCTAGAATGAGAGCTTTGGAAAATGTCAGTTCTCTATAGTCAAATATTAATAACTGAATCAAGGGAGAGGCGTGTGTAAACAAAGTTTGGTTTCATCATAACTTGGAGTTAACAATGATACTGTGGAAAATCCCTCCTGGCCATAGGCTTATCCTTAACCAAACAGCTTTCCAACCTCTAAAACATGCTGTAGGTGTGGCTCCCGCCTACTCCCAAAGCTGATAATCCCAGGCTGACTTTATCTGATTAAAAAAAAAAAAAGTGGTTTTGTAGTAATTCTATACCCTCATAAAATGTAGAAAACTTGCCTGTGAGTATTTTTTTTTTAACAGATCAAATGCCATCTTGGGAATAACCTTTCCACTTCCTTTAAGACTATACTCGTTTAAATGACATTTTGCTAACTGTATACAGTATATATCAAGCTTTATCTTTTAAAAACTCATGAATTAAATTAATATGGAAAATGTTTGGCTTCCTGGCCACGAAGGGGGGAGAAAGTAATATTTTAGGGCCTGGGATTTTTATCTTTCTACATCAGTCTGTGGTTATTCTAGAGTTTATTTACTTTTAACAAACTCCTGAAAACAATAACTTTTTCCAATGAAAGCTAATTTCTCGTGAAAAGTTAATATCCAGTTGTATTCAGCTTTATTAATTCCCTCATTAATATCATCATTAACATATCAAGTGTAGCCCAGAACATACTAGAGGAACAATTTCTGATTTTCCTTTTTTTTAAAGAAATTTAATGAAGTACTAAGCCAGCCATTAGTAATATTTAACCCAAAAGTGAAAAGTACTTTCTGAAGGGTGTTAGGAGATTTTATAGGAAATAATTTTTCCATACAAATGTTGGACAATTATCTTTTCAGAGAAGACTGTAAGCGTCTAAATCCGAAGCCTACTATGTTATTTTCAAAATAAATTGCTCTTTTACAATTTTCCAGAGCATATAAACATCAGTTTATATGAAATATAACATATATGAAATATATATATATGAAAAAAATATATACATTAACTCAATCCGTCAATGGACGTAGGGGAGAAACTAAAGAGAATTAAGAAGGATAGTGTCATTCATCAAAATGTCTCATCATAGATACACATGCTCCCAGCATATCAGAGTTGGAAAGAACCTCGGAGTTCCCCTAACCCAGCTCCCCCATGTTATCTGCTAAGAAACTAAAGCCCAGAGAGGTCAAATGAGCTGAGGAAGAATGCACAGCTTACTAACAGCTGAGTGAAAACTGCAGCCTCATTCTCTTGACTCTGAATACAATTGCTTTTGCCATTATTTCCTGTTGTCTTTAAGATTTTGATGGTGAAAGAAAGGGATTGGGTGATGAAGGACTCACAACAGAAGACTAGAACAGGAGAAGAAAGAAAATCAGAAGAGGGATGAAGAAGAGGAGGAGGAGGGAGCAGGAAGGATTCTTGTGCCCTTTTCCATGAGAGACTGTTCACGGCCTCTTGCTGGTGATACTGATATTACCTCCTTCGTGGAGTTGTACATATCAGAAAATGACATCTTCCCCCACTCCTCAGAACCTCTCTATTTACCTAAAGGCTTTTTCTGAGGGAGGTGATGGTTTGGAATGGTTTATGAACAGCACCTAGTGTAAGGTGGGCGATTAGGGACTTAGATTATCCCACAGAAGAGGAGAAAGCTAAGGAACCATGAAACAGTGGCCAGGACAGAAGAGTGGGGTGTTGGATGGGGCACAGTTAGAGAGTCAGACCATTAGTTCCATGTTAATGACTAGGATTGAAATCCACGTTGCCACGCCCACTCTTCTGAAGAGCTGGAAGGGTTTCTGCTCAATTATTCTGAGAATGTTTTGTTATTCTTCGCCTGTGTTGACAGATACAGAGGTAGGAAATCCAAAAATGTGACTGGAGAAAATTTCACTCGTGGTTTCACAATTCCTAGTAAAACAGTTTCTCTTACTTGTTTGGAAATGAATGCTCTCTCCCACTTAGCCCTCTTTGCACTACAAACTTGAACCAGCTCAGGGTTAATTCTCTCTGACTTGTGCAGAAAAATTCTTACAGAATGAAGCCGTGTCTATTTTTATTTTGGGGGCGGGCGGGGGAGAGGCCTTCATTATTTGTTATTTACTTAGGCACTTCAACAAAGAAGAAAAACAGAAATAAACATTATTAACCAAAGAAATATTTACAATACCTTATTTTCTTCCACTGGAGCTGAATTGGCAATTTGTTCCTTTAGTAAGAGATCGTGGCTAAAGAGTTAGGTAACTTTTAACTGAAGAAATGGAAAAAAAAAATGTTAGCACCTCCCTCTTCTGAGCCCCACCCTTTGATTCGCTTTCACAAGTGTGTACACACTCTTTCTTTCAGGCTTATTTTAGCCAGAAGTGCAAATAAAAGGACAGAGAGATAGACAGTTGAGGTTTCGTCTCGATTGTTTCATTACTCACATTTTCCACGTCTGTCCACATGTAGAGACCTGAATTCTGACAAATTGTAACTCATACGTTTTTTGCTTAATCCCTTCTCTAGTCTGCCAACTGACAACAATTACTATGGTTTTCCCTGGTAGATTTTTTTAAACAAAAATAGAAAGCTTCAAATTACTGAAATAATAATAAGCAATGAAATGGAAAATATTGCTGCTGATTTATTTACTGGGAACCTGTCGAAGTTGCTCTTAAAGGAAGCCAGCAAGATTTCCTGTGCTCACTGGAGGGTTGGTGTAGAATGCAGGGCATAACTCCAACGAGTGGGATGTCGCTTCTCCCCGCCAGCAGGGACATGAAGTTTGGATCAATGTTTTAGACACAGTTATTGAGTGGGGTGCTGGTTCATCATTTTCTGGTTCTCTTTTATTTTTCCCTGTGAATGTTTCCTCACTACTTATGTACTGTAAAGGGAAAATGATAGGTCGGTTGTTTCATTTGCATGTGCGTGGAGGAGTAGTGGAGGGAGAGAGGAGAAAGATAGGCACAGGAGGAAAAATCCAAGGGATTAAGGGAAAGGAGGAGCTTCTATTTATACCATATTTGGTATATTTTCTTTATGTAGTTTTTCTTTTTCTCTGCACAGAGGCGCATGTATTTTCTGACAAGCTGGCTCAGAGTTTGGTATTTGAATGTTGGTGTGGAGAGCAGAGCAGAGTGTTACTCTGGACTTGTCTAAGAAATGAGACCAATGCTAAGAAAGGCCAGGATGCCTTCCTGACTTGTGCTGAGCAGATGTGATTATCTGCGGATGCCCCCAGGTCTGTTATTAGGTGAGAGTGTCATATGGGGGCTTCAGGTATGAGGCTGCTCACCTTGACTGACAGCACTTCACAGAGTGTGATTTGGGCTGCATCAGTGCACAGTATGTAGATTCTGCTGAGTCAGGCAAGAAATTCTTTCGTCTTCTTGAAAGTCGTCACTAAGTTTTACTCATTTTTCCCAAAACCTTCTCTAGATCCCTTTCCCATGTCTTCTTGATTAAAATTCCTATAGGTAGATATACTGCCTACATCAATAAAATCAAGGTTGTGCATATTTTATTGCCTGTAGGGGGGCTAGAAAAAAGCATAACTATATCCTAAGTTAATAACATAGCATTTATAACAATTTTGTTTGCTTGTAATTTTTATTCATGTCCTGCCCTATGTGTGTGTGTGTGTGTGTGTGTGTGTGTGTGTGTATCAATATGTACATATATTACTAGTAAAGCTAAAGGAATAGGAACTAAATGAATAGAGAACAGGAGTAAGAGAAAGAGTTTTTGCTCTAGTCTTTTTTTATGATATTTAATGTTTGGACCACATGAATTTATTAGGTATTCAAAAAGATTCAGAAACAGAGAAGAGCCCCAGGTACATCGATATTATTTTAATGGGAATCCAGAGAAGGAAAAAGGTAAGAACAGGGGCAGAGGCAACTGAGTGGGTAACGGCTGCCGTAGTCAGTTCAGGCCGCTATAACAGGGTACTATAGACCTGGCAGCTTAACCAACAGACGTTTATTCCTCACAGTTCTGGAGACTAGAAATCTGAGTCCAGGGTGCCAGCATGGTCGGGTTCTAGTGGGAGCCCTCTTCCTGGTTCACAGATAGCTGCCTTGTTGTATCTCCACGTGGCAGAGAGAAAAAGATCTGGTGTCTTCAGCTCCTTTATAAGGGCACCAATTCCATCGTGGTGGTTCTACCCTCATGACCTCATTTAACTCTAATTACTTCCCAAAGGCCCCACCTCTAAATACCATGACATTGGGATTAGCATTTCAGTGTATCAATTTTGAGGAGTACAAACTGTAAGCCCATAGCAATGGCTGAAATTTCCCCAGAACTGAAGAATGGTACAAGTCTCCAGATGGAAAAATCTGCTGATGAACACGATGTATTTTTTTAAAACACAATTTTAAAAATACACTTAAGGCAATGGAATATCAAAAAGTATCATCAAGAGCAAAAGAAAATTATTAAAACTACAAGGATAAAAAATTATCTTGGTCTCGATTTTCCCATCAGCAACTTGGGTGCCAAAAGATCATAGAATCATACCCTCAAAATGCTGAAGAGTGCTTCGAACCTGGAATTCTACACCCATACTCTAACTCAATAATAAGAGTGTAATGTGGATATTTTAAGACTTGCAATGATTCACAAAGTTACCACCTACCACCTTGCAGAATGAATTATTAAAGTACTTAGAAAGATAAATCTAAAAGTAAGGAGAATGCAAGAAGCAACAACCCTTAATTTTTAAGAATGTCTGATCAGAGGAAATCCACCATGACTCAAGCATTAAAAAATTAGAAAGCGATATGGAGATACCTTAAAGAGATACAAGTGGATCCACCATTTGATCCAGCAATCCCATTACTGGGCATCTACCCAAAAGAACAAAAGACATTCTATTAAAAAAGACATTTGCACTCGAATGTATATAGTGGCACAATTCACAATTGCAAAGATGTGGAAACAACCCAAATGCCCATCAATATATGAGTGGATTAATAAAATGTGGTGTATGTAAACCATGGAGTACTATTCAGCTATAAGAAACAATGGCGATATAGCACCTCTTGTATTTTCCTGGATAGAGCTGGAATCCATTCTACTAAGTGAAGTATCCTGAGAATGGAAAAATAAGCACCACATGTACTCACCAGCAAATTGGTTTCACTGATCAACACCTAAGTGCACACATAGGAATAACATTTATCGGGCGTCAGGCAGATGGGAGTGTGGAGGAGGGTATGGGTATATACATACTTAATGAGTGCAATGCACACCATATGGGAGATGGACACGCTTGAAGCTCTGACTGGGGTAGGGGGGAGGGCAATGAAACCTAAACCATTGTACCCCCATAATATGTAGAAATAAAAAAAATTAACTGAATAATTTTCTGGGATTCTATGCATATGCTTGGCCAGCTGACAGTGAAATAGTTTTCTTACTATAAATGTAATAATCACTAGGATTTATTAAATACTATATATGCCAAGTATTCTTTTAATTGCGTAATACATACAAACTCATTTAATCATCATAGCAACCTTAAGACAAAAGCAGTCTTTTTTCTAGCTTACATTGAAAGTAAACTGAAGCAAAAAGAAGCACTATGCGTGGCCCACCGTCAGACCACCTGTAAGTGTTAGAACTGGGATCTGAAGACAGATAGTCAGGTGTTGAGACTACTTCTTAGCCACCTTGCTCCGGTCGGTCAAGCATCCCTGCCTGCTGCAGTCGGGGGTGTGGTCCATTTCCAGGATCCAGCCACACTTTCACAGCCAGACTCCGCTCTCAGTCCAGACCCTAAAGCATATGATTTCCCTTAGTTCTCAGCTCTTAAATTATGTTCTGCTCTGCCTCTGACCCACTCAAAAGCATTCAGTGCTATTTGAAACAAAACATCCTTAAAATGAGCTTTCTTATGTTTTTCCCTCCTGCTTTTTTTTTTTTTTTTGAGACAGAGTCTTACTCTGTTGCCTGGGCTGGAGTGCTGTGGCGTCAGCCTAGCTCATAGCAACCTCAAACTCCTGGGCTCAAGCAATCCTCCTGCCTCAGCCTCCCGAGTAGCCGGGACTACAGGCATGTGCCACCATGCCCAGCTAATTTTTTATGTATATTTTTAGTTGTTTGCCCAATTTCTTTCTATTTTTAGCAGAGACGGGGTGTCGCTATTGCTCAGGCTGGTCTCGAACTCCTGAGCTCAAACGATCCTCCCGCCTCGGCCTCCCAGAGTGCTAGGATTACAGGCGTGAGCCACGGTGCCCAGCCTCCCCTCCTGCTCTTGCAGCCAGCCCATCTCCAATGCTCTGAAGTCTCAGGTCGATGACTGTGACCTTATTCTGTGTCTGGACCACCGGACTTGGTGGTTTTTTCTGGTGTCCTTGAGGTTTGGACACTGGTTTCCTCACTCTGACCTAGCCTATTCTGAATTCCCATGCCTTTTGCTGCTTTGAGAAGGCAGCTCTCATCTAGTTTTTACACAACCCCATCCCACTCCCTCTCAACACTGTATCTTCTTGCAAGAGGGTGGTTACACCCTTGCATCATTTATCCTGTCCATTGTTTCTGAGTTCCCACAAGTGAGCCATGATGCTGAACTCCTGGGAATCAAAGTATAACAGGTCTTATGATCTTCAGACCTAACAGAATGACAACAAACATATGGTTGTGTGGAAATATGTTTATTTATTATATATTTGTAATTTTATATAAGTCACAGACACATATATGGGATACATAATGCTGGAAAGTCACATAACTATGTCTGCCAATTGTTCAATGCTTTCTTCTAGTTATTTATCATAGAAGGATGTGGAGAGTCACCTACCCATCCTTTATTATAAAAATAAGTAAAGGAATTCCTTTAGATAGAAAAGTAACTGATCATCTGCTTCTGTAACTTTATCAGTAGCATTAAATATACTCAGCAATAATAAAAAAATCTGTCATTATATAAAATAATAAATAAAAAGTTAATGCTGTAAAATAAACTAAGGAAAAACTAAGTGGGCATCATGCCGTGTTAGGAGACCAAACGATTAATAGGGTTATTGTGTTATGATTGACAATTGTCTAGTCGTTTCTGTGTTTATATTTAGCGTGTAGCAGAAGTTGTTCAGAAGAACAGAAATATGTAGAAAAAGTCTCTACATTTTTGGCACTTGAGATAGCAGTTCTGAGGCTTCATAGCTCATGCTACAAAATCCTGTGCAAAAATAGAACTTTTCAATTTTTGGGTAAGGAAAATCTGCCAAAAAATAAAATGCTCTTGGTTGTTTTGTGCAAGATAAAGAAAAGAAAAGGATGATCTGCCACAAACTGTGGGCCTCCGTGACCGGTTCTCCCTGTCATAACACCTCCAGTGCCAGCAGCTGCCTCAGTGCCCTCCTCATTAACGTCCACCGTGGCTTGGTGGAACACTTCAGAAAGAAACAGGTCGTTCCTCTCTGACATGCCTAAGAAATTGGCCTGGCCTTTGTTGAAGGCATCATCCATGCCCATGCTTCTCAGAATGGGTTTGAGTTCATAATACTCTTCCAATTTGAACCGGGGGATGTACACCTCAACATCATCTTCCACCATTGTGTCTTTGCTGATCCATTTGTTGAGTTTGTCATAGGTTATTTCATTTTCCAGCTGCAAATAAAAACAAAAACAAAGCAAAACAAAATAAACAAACTAACGGAAAACACAGTGAATGTTAGAGAAGAAGGAAAACAATTCTAAATCTAATGTTAAAAATCAGTTACTTTAACTTTACTATATTGTGGGTGATAAAAAGTTAATAGATTGGTCAAATTTTTGCAAGAAGGTAACATGTATGACACAGTTAAGGCTTTGAATGAATTTTTGAGACATGCCACATTTACTATCTATCAACCGATTCACATATTTCTGTGATAGTTGTAGATGCTCATGTCATGAAAGGCAGGTTTAGCCCCAGAAATTTAAAACAAGTGATGTTTGAAAGCCTTACCAACTCCAAGCCTGTGGACACATCAGCAATTCCATCTGGAAGCAACAGGAACATGCTGACGTCTCCAGCATATGGCAGTTCTAGAATCTGAGTCTTTAGGTCTTCTATGTACCCAATGTTCAGCTTTTCATGCAAGACCATCATCTGTACAGGTATACGCTGAATCTAAAGTTATTAAAGTAAAATATGAAAGTCAATTCTAAGATGCCAAGAGATTTACAATTAGACATGAAAGAGAATGAGTTCTACTTTAGTGTTGAATAAATCTGTTTTTTAAAATCAACAAAATAAATTATTTGTATATCCTTACAGTGGGTACTCCGATATTATTTAATATTAGCTTGTTTGAGTTTACATCCACTATTTACTAAGATAGACAATAATAATATAGACAATAATAATACTAAAATATTTATTCAGTATCTAATATGGGCCAGAAACCCTGCTAATTCTCACTGGATACTTACAACACTTTGAATTGAATATTATATTACCCTAGTTTTACAGATGAAAAACAGAATTCATGGAAGATTAGTAAGGTCACAGCTGGTAAGTGGCAGAGCCATCATTTGAGTCCAGGTGTGTATACTTAAAAAGCCCATCGTCTTCACCTCTACCCATACTGCCTCTTAGGAAATTATCAAATGATATTCAGTAGCTGAATATCAAATGATATTCAATCAACTGCTCAACATCCAGAACTTATAACTAGCAAGTCATGTAGGAGAGTAAAGCAGTCGTCTCTAATTTTTCTATCTCTGTCTTGTCAAAGGCTTTAAAATATACGTTAAGAAAATGCATCTAGTTGTTTCATACCGAGTTCACCCGGAAGGGATAAAGCCCATCCAGTTTCTTCTCAAATGGAGTTTTCCACTTTCCTTTGAAGTAGACAGTATTCACCAGGACCATCCTGGTCTCTGCATCTACAGAACCTTCAGGTAACAGGTTTTGGATTTTGCCTGCAGAAAACATAATATATATCTAGGTTTCATGATCAAGAACTGTGAAACTATGAATATGATTTCTTGAATCCTTTGAGTAGCCGTCAAACTCCGTGTCCACATTTGTCAAGCTGCAGAGATGTTGATCCTTAAGCTCAAGGTTTTCTCTAGATTTATTTAAAGCATAAGTGAAATTGCAAAAAATTTCTCAGAAGGTTTGCAAAATCCAAGAGAAAATGAAGAAATAATGCATTTAAAGTTTAGAATGTCTATCAAATTTGGCAAGGAAATTTTTCACTTCCTTTTATATTGTCTTCTCAAAGTTTTGCAGTTGAGAGTTATTCAATTCAAGAAGGAAGTGAAAGTGAGGCTCTTAAGGAACATAATAGTGCCTTTCCAAAGTATGTCACTCAGTACTTCTAGGTCTGGTCTAGTCAGTCTATGGATCTGACCCTCTCATTCATTCATTAACATGTTTTTTTATGTTGCACTATACCTAAAGTAGGAGTAGTGCAGATATAAGGGATGAGAAAGGAAGAATTATGCTGGATAAGGTTAGAATACTGGAAGAGACATTCAAAATCAGTTGGGAAACAATGTGTGATAAGTTCTACGATTGAGCTGAAGTACTATGACAATACAGAGAAGGAAGTAAGGGAGTGAGCCAGAGAAGGTTCTCAGAAATGATGACATCTGAGTGTGGTCATTAAAAAAATAGAAATTGATTTAAGAAATAGCTCATATTGCTTTCCACAGAGGTTGCAAGATACAAGTAGAAGTACCATTCGATCCAGCAATCCCATTACTGGGCATCTATCCAAAAGAACAAACGATACTCTCTATAAGAAAGATACTCTATAAGAAAGACACCTGCACCAAATGTTTATAGCAGCACAATTCACAATTGCAAAGATGTGGACACAAGCCAAGTGTCCATCAATACATGAGTGGATTAATAAAATGTGGTACATGTATACCATGGAGTATATTCAGCTATAAGAAACAATGGTGATATAGCACCTCTTGTATACTCCTGGATAGAGCTGGAACACATTCTACTAAGTGAAGTATCCCAAGAATGGAAAAACAAGCACCACATGTACTCACCACCAAATTGGTATTAACTGATCAACACATAAGTGCACATATAAGAATAACATCTATTGGATGTCATGCGGGGGGAGGGGGAGGGGGAGGAGGGGACGGGTATATGCACACACAGAGAGTGCGACGCGCACCATCCGAGGGATGGACACGCTTGAAACTCGGACTTGGTGGGTAGGGGGACAAGGGCAACATACGTAACCTAAACATCTGTACCCCCATAATATGCTGAAATAAAAAAAAAAAAGAAATAGTTCACTTATAATGAGTACCTGCTCTGCAGTATTCCAACCACTAAATTATTTTGTTTAATCCTCACAACTACTTTATTAGGTGGGTGTTATTAGTGTCATTTTTCATAAAAGGACACCGTGGTGAGAGAGGTGAGCGATGCTCCCAAGCTTACAATGTTGGTAAACTTGCAAAAATTCTGCCTCCACAGCCCACCGCTGTCTGATATGGCTGACAGATATCAGATTCTAATAAAAAGATCACCATGGTCCCAGCTTCAATACATCCATTTAATGTGTCCATTCAACATATTAACTAAGCATTAAAATTTTGGGTTAGTATTTAGGTCTACTAGGTCTTCTATTAGTAGGTCTCGAGTTATTTTTTTTTTTTTCTCATTTAAAACATCACTCAGCTAAACAGATATAAATTTAGGTTAACCGAAGTAACTAAAGTTTGACAAATTGTAAGGGGAGGAGACCTAAGTTCAAGGATGGTTTAATAAAATAGTTCAGAGTTTTCTAAACGGAAAGAAGAAAAGAAAGTATTTCCTTGGTTTTACCTTTGGTTTCAGTCTCCACCCAGGAATTAATCTTTTTTCTGGCTGCTTCTGCACATTCTAGGAAGTCAACTGCCTGGGGTTCTGCAGAGTAATATTTCTTACAGAGTTGCATGAATTCCTTTAAAGCAATAAAATGCCAATAGTCACATACAACATACACCGAACAGGCCATGGTGTAATTGCAGATTACGGGAGGACTGGGCTCGGGGTAGGGGCGGAGGTTGGCTGTGCTGGGGGTGGCTGAGGGAAGGAAATAGTGCAGATTACAAATTCTCCGTCGCCCCCCTTCCCCACATTCCGGCCCCAACACTGTCCACCCATTTGCACTCCTTGCATTATAGACACTGAACAAGAGGAAAGAGGTTTGGCTTGGGGGGATAGTGTCTCGGGAAAACAGTTGTGTTCCTTGTCCTGATTTATTACTCCGCAATTGGGACATTTGCAACAGGAAGAGGAAGAACCCACGGAGGGGCGGAAGGGAGAGCTGTGACCTGAGGCCAGCCTTTGGGAGCCAGTGTGGAATTCTGACTCTGCTTGTATGAATTGTAGACTTGTAGAGAATGGTTTTGAAAGTGAACTCATTGCTGGTTTGGAGCCTAGCCATTTCAATTACAGGTTTCACTTACTTCCTTGAATCTTGCAGACTTCTCTCCAAACAGCTTATTGGCACTTTCCAATAAATAACCCCCTGTGGATGCATTGATGGCAGAGCTGATAGAATGGAAGGATGAATGGATTTTATCTCCAGCTTGAGCCTTAAACAGAAAGAAGGGATTCTCAGCATATAACACAGGACTACCAAGACATTTCTTCAGTGATGATAATATTTTCTCAATATAACAGTAAAATATTGTTTTAATGTGTTCTCTCTCTCTCTCTCTTTTGGTACTTTAGAGGAATCTTTGAGGAAGTGATTTTGATAAGGATATAGTACATTAAAACTAAGATAAATTTTAATTTGTTTCAAATTTTGCTGTGTCTGTAGATTGGATTTAAGCAGGAGGTAACCAACAGCCTAGAAGAAAGACTCCTTTTCAGTTTCTTAAACTTCAAGGTCTCTAAGCAACTTTTATTATAAGGTCTGGGAATCTAATGTACAGCAAGTTGATTTTAGTTAATAATACTGTATTCTTTACCTGAAATTTTCAAAGAGAGTATATTTGGTGTCTCACTACACACAGACAAATGGTAACTAATTGTAGTGACGGATGTGTTAGTTTGACTGTGGTAATCATTTCACAGTGCATCAGTATATCAAATCATCACATTGCACACGTTGAATATATACAATTTTGTCAGTTATACCTCAATAAATCTAGGGGAGACAATGTTAGCTTAGCAATGGCCTAGCAAAGGTCAAAAAGCTTCTGCAGGTACCCATTTTATGGAGTAGCCTGTGTAATAGAAAACATGGTTTTGGAAAACCACGAAAGTGAATGAGGATCCAATCCTCAACCTGCAGTTTGTAAGCACTAGGGCAGAGACGGGGCTTAGTCACAGCAGCCTGGGCTGCAGTGGAGGACGGAGCCATCCAGACGGGCTGCTGGGTGCTGCAGGAGAGGGCCTCTGTCTTGCAGGGGTCCTCTCTACCTCCTCCGGCCCGTACTTCCCCGCGTGATGGTAGAGGGAGCATCAGGGTGCCCAGGAAGGAAGCTTTGGGAGATTCCATTGTCTACCTCATGAGCATGACTATAGAAGTTGGTTTCCAACAGGAGCACATCCAGACCCAGTTTCTATAATTTAGCTGACATTTAAGGAAATGGAGTATTGAGGAAAGGTATTACTGCCTGAGATGGATAATAGATAGATACAGATATAGAAAGAGGATAGGTAGATAAGATACAGAAATGATGGATGAGTGGATGGATGGATAGATGGAGAGAGACATATCTGAGCGTCAGTGGCCTCTCATGCAGTCTTTGGGCCTGGCCTTCCCCATTTCTCAATTATTTGTCATTCCCTACCCTCTAAGCTGTGGAAATCGTCATCCATACATGTGTTTTCTGGGAGTCTTCACCATGGTTTTAGAACAAACCCACATACCCAACTAACAGCAGACAGGCGTGACAGAGTTTAGAAACAGCCTTGTTCTAAAAGTCACGAAGTCTGGATTCTGGCCTGGCTCTGCCCTTCATTATAGGTATGAGCCTAGGGTATTTTCTTAATGACCCAGAGTCTCAGTTTTCTGTTGTACAAAGTTCCTTTCCATTCTAACACTGTGACTTTAAGACACGTGATTCTAGAAACAAAATACAAAAGAAATATGAGCAAATGAGTCTGATACCTGCAAAATAGCATCAGGATAAGTCTCCTTCTGGATCTGCTGCATAAATTCACAGCCGGCGATGTTCTCTGGGGTCACTGGGCTGCCTTCACGGACTCCGACTTTGTTAAACTGAAATACCTACAATCCCAATTACAGACAGCGGTTACGCTTTCCTGCGGAATTACTGAACTTTAAAAAGCAATGGCAACCAGGTACCTCTAAGTGTCTGGTTTCCTGCCTTTGTGTATGAGGAACAAGCATAAATTGTCTTGAAAAAAATGCCAGTATTTTGAAGAAAGTAATAAGGTTAACTCAAAACCTTGTGCCTCTTTCTCTCTTTTCAGTGGCCTGATACACGAAATATACTTCTAATCTGTCAAAAACCACATGCCAAAGTCAGCTTAGCCTAAAAACAGGTCGCTCAATATTAACAGGGCTCACCTAAAATATTTACACATACCACATTCACGCATGAAGAGAAATTAATGTCCATAAGGGGGGACAAGTTACAGGGGTCTAAAGACAGCATGGATCTCTTTATATTGTACGTGGGCAGTTTCAGCTGACACAGTGACGCTGGCAGGTGACGACTTGCCCCTGGAATCTGCCTCAGGCCCCTTCCCCACAACACTATCACCCACCCAGCCGATCTGCCAGTCACAGCACCTGTAAGCTGTCCCTTGTCCCTGCCACCAGCTGTCCCCGCCTCCAACATCCTTGGGACCCACTGGTCCTGTGGCACTTCCCTGTGGGGCCCATGGTGAGGAGCAGCTGATCTGGTGAGTGGGTTAGTGGCTGGGGTTCTGCTTACGAGGGAAGAGGAGCCTTGTCCAGCCAGCTGGTGAATTTTTGAGCTGGAGGGAGAGGTGTCAGGGTTTGTGGGGACTTTCTCTGCTCTTCAAGTCATACATCATAAGCCCTGCCTAACACTCTCTGAAAAGAAGCAGCCCTACCCCACCCTCACATGAGAAAAGACTATTTCCTGCAACAGCTTCTCTGGTTTTCCTCCCTTCTAAGGAAGTGGACCCTTAAATCAGGGTTCTCGCAGGTAGCACGAAAGCCTTCCTGATCGCTGCAAAATCACTCAGGGAGACAGAGCTCCCTGCGGGAGTGGGGATGTGAGGGGATCCCAGTCCTTGCTAAGGCCACAGAGAAAACAGTGAGGCAGGCACGCTGCCCAAAGAGGCAGTTTGGCCTGCACAGGTCTTTTGCCTCACCCTACACATAAGAACTGGCACACTAATCTTGCATGGGCTTGTGCTCTTTAGGAGTTTATACCTTCTATTTATTCTTTTCTCTCACTGCAACTATAATACGGGTAATAGCTACACCAATTCCCAGCTGTGTGGCCCCTTTTATCCCAATTTCCTCATCTGTAAAATGAGTATGCTAATCAAAGCACCTACCACATAGGATTTTGTATTATGTAAGGTAAATTCACATAAAGTTTTTAGAAAGGCGCCTGGCTAAAGCATTAGTAAGTATTAGCTATTATTACAACTATGCTTCTAACTGTTTTATGTATCATCTCTAATCTTCAAAACTGTCTTGCAGGCTATACATTTTCATTCCCACTTTATAGACAAGAAAACTGAGGTGCAGAAGGTTTCAATGCCGTTACTCACACACCTAGTAAGTGGCAAAGCCATGACTCCAACACAGATAAGCCTGTCCCTAAAGCCTGTACTTCTTCCTCCAAGCCAAGGAACTTCTCTTTCTTATTGTTCAGGAAGCAATTAAATTAGTATTTGAATTTTAAAATCTGTACATGCAGCAGAGTTATAAAAAGCCTATATAAAAGCCTTGCATAGTCTTCAGTGCTTAAAGCACTTTCTAGATACAGAAAATCTATCTTGTGTCTGGAGTGACCAATAAGTTAATTTTCCTTTACTACTGCAATCAAGTTTTTTACTTTAACAACCCAGAGAACTTCATTTAGCGTTTGCCCTCAAAATATATTGCTTCTGATTCCTTTACATTAAAAATAATTTAAGACCCCAATGTTTTCTAAAGTTTTCATGGCAACTTACTGTCTTTAGCTTTTAAAGCAAAAAATAATAATAATTCTAAAGAAGAAGGAGTATTACAAAATGCTGCTGGTATCAGAGAGTTGAGCAATTGAAGTTTGTTGTAAGTGTCCATGTTTAAACTGTCACAAACACAGAGAGTGATTCATCCACCCCTGTCCTCCTGCAGTGAGATTGGCCAATGCTCTCTCTGTGAAACTTCAAACTTCGAATGAGGTCCACCGTCCATGGGACACTATGTGCCTGGAGAGGATGTGTATGTACTCAGGTACAATTCTCATGGGAAACTAGAAACCAGCTGGCGGCATTTTGGTGTGACCAAAAGCACGATGTGTGCTTGTACTTAAAGCATTCAATTTTAATATTTGTGTGTGTGTGAATGCAAAGGAATTTTAATTATATTATAACCATGTCCAGGTCACTGACCTAGGAAATAACATGGATCACAAGAATCTTACATATGCTGAACAAAAGCCCTGACACTGTTACAGTGTGCAGTGTGTAAGTTCAGCATATTTTCAAGGCCCCAGATGTAGTAGAAACATTCCCTGGCTGGGTCTGTTTCCATTCACCAAGGCAGGCAGAGGCCTTGATACACAAATGCATCGCAATGCTGTTCCACACCCTGTCCACCTTGATTCTAATGCTGGCCATGCATAGTGCCAAGCTCCATTTTGTAGATGGGACCTCATGGGCTTGATAATATGGTGAGCTACATCACTATTCATGCATCTCTGTGAATGCAGTGACCACAGCCCTGGTACATTGCTTTCTTTTTGCAACACACTGTTCACATCATTGGGAGTAATTCTTTAATAGAAATAGGGAGCAAACACACCATGGTGGCCTGAGCGAGGAGTTAGGAAACAGTGGAGGCTTCATGCACACTGCCAGTGTTCTCACCTGTAAAATGGTATCTGTCTTAAAACTGAATGAGATAATGGGTGCAAAACACTCAGTGTGAAAAATAAGAACATTATATTATTAAAATTTGCGATGTTGTCACCATTAACTATTTACAGGCTATTCAACTCCTATATACCTTTGGCATCTGCAGTTGAGGGTTTGTGTGGTTTGGCTGTTTTACAGATTTGAGTCTAAGGAATTCATGTTGCAAGGGCTGGTGCTTTATTAGCAGGTGATGATTGCTGACTTCATTAGTCAAAATGTTCTGAGCGTAAAACATTTCTACAATTCAGTTTAGGAGCCACTCAGTCCTAAAGTGGAGCTTTAACTCAAACTCACCTTGGCCATCTGGTCTTCGGTGTTGCCCCTGGAGCCCATGTAGACCATGGCCATGGTGGATGAAATGCCCCATGGAGAGAAGAAGAGGTTCTGGGTGGGGCTTACTTGCACCAGATGCTTGAAGAAATTGAGAGCAAAGATTGTGTTTGCCACATAAAGCTCTTCCATTGTTTCAATCTAGAAGGAAAGTGAAGAAGAAAAAACCAGCTATATAAAAGGTGATGTAACATTTTGGGTTAGGTCAGCAGAGTAGGACAGGCTGTACCCTGCATAGAGTTGAGGTTCCCTCTCCCTTCCTCCTCATGGGACAATGTGAGGTAGGGCAGGGACAGTTTCATGGTCATGTGATCTGTGTAGCCATAAAGGGCCCTATGCTCAGCTCTCCTATCACTGTCTTGAAATTCTTAATAGTTTTAAACAAGAGGTCCGCATTTCCATTTTGCATGAGACACTATATCCTGACATACAGAGAACGGTTATATGATGAGTAGGGACATTCTATGGCACTCCATAGAATAACAATGATAATAACAGAGTAATGATAAATAGTGGCAGGAGTAGGAATTAAAGTCAGGTGGGGGCACGCTCTCAACCCCTGTGCTGCAGCCACAAACACACTGCACCCCCACACACACACACACACAGATACACACATATCCAAGTATATGCCACATTCATACACATTCTCGTTGGCTCCAGTCGAGATGATCAATCTCCTTTTAAGTTCCCTGCCATTCTAGGAGTGGCTCAGACTCGTTGTTTGAGGGTTTATACTTCGCCCAGCCCCTACTCCCAAGCCCCTGCCCTACACATACTGCACATACCACAGACTTGCTGTAAAAGGACTTCCTATGTTGGGGAGTTCATTACTGGGAGTACTAGAAGGGCCCCCTTCTTCTGCCACCCCACGCCCCCAGGCGGGAAGTCAATGCCAGGCGGGACTACAGGGATAATCCCAGTTATATGGATCACATACATACACCAAATTATCAACTATCTGAAAATAAATGACAGACACACCCTCCACGACCTAAGGCTCTGCATTGCAACTGAATGCTTGGACACACCCAAGGGGTGTGTGTGTGTGTGTGTGTGTGTGTGTGTGTGTGTGTGTGTGTGTGTTGGTACCGGCCAATGCTCATCTTTCTAGCTGTATGTTTTGCTTTCATCATAGCTTGAAACATACCTTATAATTAACAAAATATAAAAATATACCAATGAACATTGTGATACTCATCATCCCTCAGGAAACCTCCCTGTGACAGTGGCTTCCCAGAACTGGGGAGTGGCTGGGGAAAGTCCCCCAGGATGAAGCGTGTTCTGTAGCTGTTATCTTGACTGTTTACAGCTGTGATTTCACTTAGCAGGGCTTCCCAAGAAGGATCAGCTGTCACTTATTTCTCTAATCTACGCACGTCTTGTGTAAATCCTTGGTTCAAGAACTTTTCTAAGAAAGTAATTGGAATGTGTATCGAAATTTCTCATTTGAAATATGACCTGATTGTACTTTACCAAGACAAAAAACAGTAATTTAAATAAAATTTGTTTCTGAAACTCTTCCACCTCCTTTTGTCTCCTGATTTACTCTTTATAAGACCTGTATGAGGCAGATATATTTATCTCTATTTCATAGATTATACCCTTATACTCAGAGAGGTTAAGTAATTTGTATAAGGTCACACAGCTCATATGTAACAGAGCAGGGATTTAAGCTCTGGTCTGCCTGAGGAAGTCCACTCTTTTGAATGTCCCACACTGCCTCACTTGCTGATGCCTTCACTATGCTGTATAAGAGTTTAAGTAGTTATAGTGTGAGAAATGCCAGAAAGAGAGAAATAAAAAGAGAAAAGTAGCAACACTGTAATCCTACTAGAAGGCTTAGTAAGTTTAAAAAATCACTATTTCTTTTCTTTTGCTTCCTCATAGACACTAGATTAACTTGAGTGGTTCAGAAATGTGTTTCCTCTTCCTTCCACAATTTAAAATTGTCTTTGTAACTAATTAGACTTAGTGTATGAGTTTTCAAAATTAATTATCTCAATACCATTTAGAAAGGAACTGAATATATTAATAACATAAATAAAATATTTCTCTATCCCTATGTGAAAAATGTAAATAAGAGATCAGAGCCAAGAAAGTAAATTTAGGCTTCTCCCACACCTAATTCTATGTAACCATCTGCATAGTTACTTTGACACTAAGAAAAATTTAAGTGTCAAGACGAACTATCAGAAAGAGCTGTTAATACTAAGTTAGGATTAAAGGTAACTGGATAAAGAAAAATTAGTAAGAACAGAATCAAATTGTCCTAGATGCATTTACTTTTTTAAAAAAAACTGACTTCTATTTTTAAATGAGGTGCAATTAATTGCACTGAATGTAAAAATAATATTTGATGTCTATATGGCAGTTACCAAATTCCTTCAGCTCCCTTTTTGCTTAATTTGCATAATTACTTATCCAATAAAGCTTAGCAATTTCTGTTACACAAATGAAAATTTGAAGACGTAGATTGTATGGCTAGTTCATTTCAGAAGCCTAGACCGGATCCCAGCCTTCTGATTCCAAGTCTAGTGCTTTTCCTATACATTTTTCAAATATTAACAAGTTTTGAGAGGTTCTTAATTTTAGAAATCTATGAAGCATGCATGTACAGTGTTTCCTGATTCTCACACAAGGCCATGACTATGTTGGATAAACACCTACCAAGACAATGCAAAATTAAAGTCATGGAGTGATGTGAAATACTACTGCCTTCCAGAACAGGTACACCTGCAATTTCTTAACACTGTAATAAGTTATACAACCTCATCAACTTCCAAACATTATGCTCCTAATTAATGTTTAATATTATCTTTGGGAAGAATGGCAATGGAATGGGAATGGAAATCATATGCAGGGCTGGGCTCCCTGATGCTTGTGTTGGTTCCTGCAATACAAGTTGACAAATGCACCACTGAAACTTGGCACAGGTAATGAAGAATTTGGGAGGTGCCACCAGGAACACTGCCACTGTACCTCTTCCCATTGGCCCTGGATGTTAGATTGGAGTTTCCCATAGCATGTAAAACAATCTCTTTTTTTGCAACTAGACTGCAAATATTTTGAAATTGACCACAAAAATAAATGAGAACTAAGATAAAACAATAGTTTCAAGGAAACATCTCATCAAAATTTGGTACATTTTCTACCCACAGAATTAAAAACAGTATCTTTTAGTTGATGACTTTCATAATGAATAAGCTGTCCCTTTATGGCATATTAAATTATTTATTGAACCATACTTGAGTCAACCCAATAGTTAGTTTGGCTGATTTTTCTCTTTCATTAAACTGATCCATTATTGAACTAAATTCAATAAAAAATATTCTTGTTTTGTATGGACCCAACCCAAATTGCTGCTTAATTTCTGAAGTTTCTGATTGTGTATCTAGCAAACTGAGTCCTTTTTTCTTTTTATTAATATACAATGTGCAGATTACTTTCAATTGCTTAAATGAAAATATTTTAATTTATCTAGCTATTTCCATCAAATTCAGCATTCAAACAGTAGCTAGTATAGAATATATATATTTTAACCTGTTCAGTAAAGTTGACATCACAGTTTGAATGTACATTTTGTTTTGGTTAATGCTACAAAAGGCATCGGCTGGCTTCTGAGATTCAAAATTAAGCCTTACTATAAATTTAATACAAATCTTGAACTAAAATGTTTTCAATTAAACAAACAACTAAACAAGAAAATTCTTAATTTTTCAAACATCCCACAACTTAATTTTCACTCTATTAATACCAACATAAAAGAGGAGAAAAAATGAAATCATATTTCCCATAGAGAAGGCCACAGAAATCACTGAAATACCTCGTTATTCTCTGAGTTGCCGTCTGACAAGAAATGCTCCTCTGAGAGTTGTTACAGTTCAGACACGGTAATGACAGGGTTTATAAAGCTCTGCCCCTCCCACACAGCATTTCCCTTTCTCTCTTTTTTAATCAATATCCTTTGAGTGATTCAACATTTTACTCAGGAATACATCATTAGAAGAGAAATGCTTATTTGTAAAGGCATAGTTTGAGAAATTTGTTGAGAGGATGACATCACTCAGAAACTTAAGAATTTGTCAATATCTACATATGCCTGTCAAAGTTAGCTAAAACTCCTGAAGCCCAGTTTCAAGACTTTCCCTTCTATCCCTCAAGGATAATATCAAATTCCACTATACTCCTACCTTTCAACAGCCATGGCCTGAGTGTTCTTTCCGATTTAAAGACAATGGGATCTTTTCTCTCTTTTGAGTCTAGGCAGACCCAAGCGACCTTTTGGGTAAGGGAAGGAAGAGAAAAACACTATTTTCCTTCTTAGAAATTCTCCATTTTAAACTGTTGTATATTTTCTCAAACTCTAATTTCCTAAATGATCCTGGGTTCCACCCTAACAGCCTGTCACAAGCCACACCCAAAGAATTTTTCGTTTGCCCTTGATTAGAACATAAGTCTTATCTTTTATTAAGAGCCACTGACTCTTACAAGTTTTAACATCCCTTGGCACTCAATACCCTCCAGTGAGACTTCAGTAGCCTGGTGGTCTCCGTCTCTTCTCCCTTTTCATCGGTCCCCTGGGGGAGCACCCCCCGCCCGCCCCCGTCCCCGGCAATGTCTGTGTGACCAGTCTGTTCAACTGTTTTTTAACAGCGCATTGGCAGCTCAACAATTTGGGACAGATATCAAATGTACCTACAAGTCCAGCCACTCCCTTTTCAGGCTCTGCTGTCTCTCACCATATTGCTTGCATTCAAGTTACTCTTCTCAAGAGAAACGTCATCCTTCCTTCTTTTGACTGATTCAAATTTATGAGGTTTGATTCACACCCCGTAACTTCCAATGAGTCCAGTCTGACTCCTAAATCCTCAGTGAACTTCTACACAGAACTGCCCACTTTAGAGTTGAGTGCGCAATGTAATAATTTGGTATATTCCGGCTGTTGCATTTGAGTTAGGCTTCTATCCCTAAAGAGATTACACACTTGGGTTCCCTTCAGTAGTAAGAACAGTGCTGAGCATCAAGTGGATTCTTACTAAATATTGTATGACAAATTGAATAAGATGCTAAAACGCTCTAGAGAGGCCTCATAGTGTGGTAAGCAAAGATGTGAATTCTGAGAGAATTAGAAGATCTGATTTGAATCCTCTTTCTGCTACTTACTATATAATAGTTGTATAATCTTGCACACATTTCTCAGCTACTCTAGCTTTTGATTTCCTAATAACACTATACAGTTGATATTGTTGATTGCCTACTCCAAATCACTTTCTGCTATGCTTCTTCCTAATTTCTACTTTCTTCAGGTATTATTCAGAGATTCCTTATCTCAGGGAAAGAGAGCCTCACTACTGGTCTTGGGGGTGGACATATAAACCCAGTACCAGGCAATGAGTGTGGGAGAAATCTGTTGGGGAATGTTTAGGAAAATTTTTCTTTCCTGTTAGGAAGGAAGCACGCAAGGAGAAACTCTGTATTCTATACCATCTCCTCCTGCCTGGCTTTGAGTCTGGTTGTGTTAGAATGTAATGCCAAAAGATGCTACAGCCATATTTCAACCCTACAGGAAGGCTAAGAAATTCGCAGAGATGGCAAAAAAGAGCCCTGATATCTGAAAGTTCCTAAGCCGATGCCATAAACCACCTACTTCCAGTTTTTGTTCTTGCTGTTGTTGTTATATGAGACAAAATCTAAGTCTGTATCATTTAAACATTATTAGACACTTTGGGTCCTCTGTCATTTGCAGCCAAAAGCATTCCTAAATAACACACGCTTGTGTGAGAAACCAATAAGATAATGCCTGTCAAGATCTTAGCATATTGTCCTTCATACAGTAAGGGCTATATAGTGTTAGTTAACGTATAACAGAGTGACTGTTGGTAGTCAGGTTTGGGAGTTGCCTTCCTGCCTAGATTAGAGCAGTTTTACAAGCTCATTATAACAAGATAAGGCTTTCACACATCAGACGACTAGAGAAAGTTCTGAAAGACAGTATATAATTAAAACTCAACTTGAGTGATGCTAATTGTAGGTGTCACTGAAGGAGAGGAAAGGATTGATAACGTGTGTTAGGGCCTTGAGGAAAGGGTTGAGATAAATGAAAAAAATGGAAGACAGAAAGCGGAAGGCACTAAAACTACAAAAGTGAGAAGCAAAGATCATCGAATAGCTCTCTGAGGTCTGCCTGGAGCAGAGATGGTGTTATAGGGGTGGATAGGAGAGGAAAGAAGACAGATCTTATAGCGGGGCCTCCGATACCAGACTGAGTTGAGATCTAATCTAAAGGCATCTACTGTAAACTCTAGGGAAGTGACCTGTAAAAAGTGGTGTTTTCAGAAGAAAAATCTGGAAATCCAAAGAGAAAGAACCCAACGGGTGGGAAACCTATTAGGAGACCACAGCAGTAACACCACCAGTAGGCCAACTAGAAGAAATAGCAGAGCCACCACCAAATGTTCCTTATCATTATAAAATGCATAGATTGAGTTTTCTGAAATTAAACTGAAATAGTGCATGCAACAATATTAGGGCAGATCACTTGTATGGAGGCTGGGAACACATCCTGTAGGAAAACGTGTATGAGATAATCGTAAGTGGAAAAAGGAAGGAAATAAAATTACACAGGCAGTATGACCTCAAGTATATAAATCAAATAGGTGCAGAAGAAAAATGATGAGGCTAATATGTCAAAACACAAACAGTGTTTATCTCTGGGTGATAACTTTTTAGATTTATCATTTTCTTTCTTTATACTTTAAAAATTTCCCACATTTTCCATAATGAGCAGACATTACTTTTAGAATCATAAATACATTATCAAAGTGTCTATATTGAGAAATTTTTTTCTCCCAACTAGCACTACAGTGAATCACATATTAATATAAAGGAGAAATATCCACAAGAAGAAAATAACTTTATAAGTAAAGTTCTAATAATCTAATTTGAGACTTGCATACACTGTGCTTTTTTCCTTGAAACACCTATCCAACTGTGATTAAATACCCTCTGTGGTTAACTTTTCAGTGCCCATCTCTCCTGCTAGATGGTAACAGCCATGAATTCCAAGACCATGATGGTCTTCCCCAATGGCCAGAACAGGCACTTGGCTCATACTAGGTGCTCACTAAGTGTTTGCTGAATGACTTACTGATGTTTAGCACATTACACTGCCTTTCTATTCTTTCCACTTTGAATGAGCAACCATCAGTACTTCCATAATTTCCCATTTTATATGATTTACTGATAGATGAGGAATGTACACATTAGGAAAACACATCATCTCTGCATCAGTGGTAATATCACCACTGAAATTATCCCAAATATGATACTATTGCAGGTCAAAATGGAAATCCCATTTTGACATAAAATTCCATATAATAACCTTATTTTATTAATGACTTTATGTCATATATAGTGAAACACTGTTTATTTATTACAAAGATCATTAATATTAATTAGTCTTAGCATTTGGATAGCATGGTTCCTCCTACAAACTTAAGTTGCTGCTGTTTGTGAGCAAGATCAAATGCAGGTCAAGGCAGTCTGCTCTATGGTATAAATTTGGGGGCACATTGGCTAAAATATTTCCCAATACACACTTCTTGAAATATCTTTATCAGAGAACAGACTTCTTCTTTATTATTAGCAATAAAACTTAACATCTTAATGGCTCTGGGAGAAATGCTACGTGTATCTAAATTCCTGTGAAGAGGGTCTGAGGGGAGAAGGGTGGTCAAGCATGGAGTTTCGGGGTGTGTGCAGAGGATAAGCAAAAGAATGAGAAGGCTTTGGATGAGGGTGGGCCTCTGCCACAGGAGGGAAGGGCTGGAGATTCCAGGCAGCAGAAAGCAAACCTTCTCTATTTTAAGATGTGGCCCTGGGCCAGCCAGGAGTGTGAGAAACTCTGCATATGAAACAAACTTTGTTAGGGAGTGTAACACCTCTGTCAGAGTATTTATCTTGTTACCAAGTGACAACCTCAACATAGATGCTAGGTTGGCAGGCTGTGGGAGCAAAAATCCGGTGTTCTGTGATTCAGCTATTTGAGAAAGGCAATAACCTTCTCGAGACCCGTCACGCCAAAAGCATGCAAAGAGAGATTGCACATTCAGAGCAGCCTCAGAATGCTTTGTGAATCATGAATTCACTCACCAGAAACACCAGGTGAAACTCTGTGCTTACACAGGTCTAATGATATAATATTGAACTCATATAGCCTAATTCTATGCATGCTCAACTCTCCATTATCCTTATGGATTAAATATGGATAAATAGATCATTTATATTACTTAACAAGTCTTAATTTAGCCTCTCTCTTATCTAGCATGTTTCTAGCATGTCTCAGCCAATGTTCTGTGCCTAGGAAAAGTAGCCTATTCAACATTAACTTTCATAAGGCATATGCACCCAAAAGATACACACATAACTAAATCATTATAAGACACATTCCAAATCCAGATGTCTATTACTTTTATTTTATCCTCTCATGAATTTCTGTATCTTTTTACATTAAGGGTAGATAAAAGACCAGAGACCAATCAACGCTTGCTACTAAAAGACGTTCATGACTCGCCCACAGATTTCAGATTTGGTCCTATATAAAATGAATAGGGGAATCCCTTGATTTCTAGAAAGGAAATGTCAAAGAAAAATTAAATGAATTTTGAGGTTGTCATGTATTTTATCTCAGGGTGGGGCCAGAGAATTTGCATCGCCTTCCAATCATAACAGCCTTATTTAGACTTGTGTAAAAATGAGGAGGAGGCAGAAGAAATGATTGCTCAGTTCTTCCCCTGCTAATTAGTCATAATACACTGAGTGCAGGGCAGGAAGATGAGAATGTAAATGGGATGTGAGTGGCGGGTGGGGGAGGAAAAGAAAGCAGATAACAAAAGCACCCACAGCTCTATCTCCAGCCAAGACCCCTCCCCAGTCCTGGCTGCTCCAGTTTCCGCTGTCCAGATATGGACACGTCATGTCTCCATCATTTTCCCAGACCTGTTTCTCCTCGTCTACCTCCCCTCTATCTACCAGTCATCCAAATTAAAATCGAAGCAACATCCTTGAATCTTTCCTTCTTATCCACCATTCAACAAGTCCCAACAATTTTAGTTTCAAAATATTTTTTAGGTCAGTGTCCTCCTCCTTTGTCTCTAAAATTATTGCCCTGGCTCTAGTTTTCATTGTCTTTGGCCTGGTCTCTGTGTCTTGTTCCTTAATCTATAAACTCAGTCTATTAATAGTATAAATCTGACCCAACCATGACTCTTCTTAAAATCCTTCGAGCAGACCCCATTAAATAGAGGATAAATCTTAACTGGGTTTATATGAGTCCAAAGCCATCTGTGATGTGGCCCCTCTCCAGTTACATTAAATTAAGTACTCTACGTAAGCTCTTTATCACAATGTCTGGCACATAGTAGGCACTCAGAAATTGTTAGCATTAATAGTTATTATTACTTTTACCTTTATTACTGTACCTAGAAAATTATATCCAAGTTCTGCTTTTATACATTCATTTCCCCTGTAAGCCTCATGAGAGCAGAAGCTGTGTATTTCATTCTTTGTACACACAGAACGTAGTATAATATTTACTCATTGGGGATGCCCACTTAATATCTTTTGAACTAGACTGAAAAAAATCTTTTGGATTCAAATTTTGATCCTCCCTAGTACTACTGAGATAGCGCCAAAGTATGGCCTCCCTGCTTTTCCCCCTTTGCTACAAGGACAGAAAACTGACTTCCAGGACATGAAGCAGTTAAGGGTGAGTCCCATGAACTGGATGTGGGTGATTGTTGGGATCCTGGGACCAGGAGCTGGGGTAGGACTCCATAGGCAAAGAAACAGAAATTTCGATCTTGGCTGGCTGCAATTGGCGCAGAGGACAGCAGGCCAGTGACAACGGAAATAGCTCTTCTACTCCTGAGTTTGGGTAAGGGCTGCCCAGGAGCTGGGACCCCGGTTCTGAGCTGTGAGTATTAAGTACTATGGAAGAAGGCAAACAGAAAAGAGAGACTGGTAAGGGTTAAAGGCAACAAGGGAAGAAGTCACAAGGGAGCTACTCTATGTGCCTTAATTTTCTAATTTTATATTGGAAACTTGACTATAAATAGACTAAATAAAACTTGTAATGGGGAAAAAACCAACATTGGAAGGTGCTGCTAAACACTATGTTCCGGGTAATAGATTACATAGGATTTGCAAGAACATTGGCTTCAGAGTAAGAAATAATTTAAATGATTTATGTGTTTGACATTTAAGCAACTAGGCTGATGGGACCCAACAAAGATCAGAACAATTCAGATTTCCATCAGGCCAGGACTTGTAATGGTCTATTTTTTCCCCTGACTTTTGGTTCTAGATACTAAATCTCTCTTTTCGAAGTGCTTGCTTATCTGGAGTCTGCATCAAAGGAATGAATATTCCCCAAAGCGTATTATTTCTCAGTGTTTTTTTACTTTTATTACCCATCCAACACTATTTCAATCATATTTCTTGGTGATTTCAGTGTTCTCACCCATATGTTTGTTACTTTATCGTGAAAGTGTCACTCACTCTTTTCACACGTGGGCAAGGCACGGTATTGAGTATGATAATTTAGCTTTTCTAAAGTACTACCTTTTTAGTGTTCAATGTCCCTGAGATTCATCAGAGCTGACTTCATATTGTATGTCTCATGTCTCACCAAGCTGTGCTAAGAAACCCGAATACGTGGAAAGAAAGGAAATAAAGCATACCCCATTTACTCAAGCAGAGTTCTAGGCTTTTCCCCAGTACTCAAGTATGTATATCTTTGTGACCACCTCTTGGAGTTACAAATGTTTCGCTACTCTTACTCCATGACAAATTCCTATTTGCCTGAGCACAAGCACGTAAAGCCCATTTCAAAAAAAATTTAGAAGACTTTAGCATCAATAAAGAGCCTTTGGTCATCATATTTTTCTAATAAAGAGTCATGACCCCTCATCTTGCAAACTGTGACTCATGTCGAAATGATGTTGCATGATTTTCTAATATGTCATCATAATATTGAAGTAAGATCCTCTTTATTCTTATCTTATTAATGTGGAAAGATAAGCACATGCCCTGCATTTCCAAAATTTCTGATATAGTTGCTTAAAACATGATATTGCTCATGGGTTCCAGTAACCCTGGATAAAATAATGAAGTAGGGGAGATATGAAAAGAGTCACATACTATACACGTAAAACTGCAGCACGGTTGTTACAAATGAAATGACGTAAGTGAAATGTTAGGCAGAAGGCTAATCATAATGAGCATTTGATGATATTATTATTATCATAAAAGCATTGTTGGTCATGACCTCCACTTGAATGTTGTTCTGAAGTCTGACAATAGCCATGTAATCTCAGGTGGACCACTTAACTTCTTTGGGCTTCCCTTTTCTTACATTATCACGTTCCCGCACAACTTATAAAATACTTCAATGTACATGACCTTATTTAATTTTTTCAACATTTGTTTAAGATAAGTGACATGCCGTACATGTACTGAGGAAGCAGACATATTGAGTAGTGGAGGGGCTTGCCTCGTTGTTAATGAATTGTGAAGGAATATATTAAACCCAAATATTTTAGCCCAATGCTCTTCCCACTGACTTGCTTTGCAATTTTAATATATGTGATTCCGTTTCTTAAGGAGCTATTAGAACCTCAAAGACAGAAACAATGTCTTCCTCTGGATTTCCCCAGAGCCTGGCGATATAATTAGCACATGGCAAGTCCTCAATAAACGTGCTCAATTGGATCTCCCCCTGGCCATGCCGCCTCTAACAAGGAACTGTGGGACATCCCACCTCCACTTATGGCTGGGATTTGCTCTAGATTGGGTGATGCCAGAAAGTGGGTTGAATTCTCTGATTGGCATCTCAGTAAATCTTATCTACAGGGAGGGAAGACTAGAGTGGGGATAAAATTGTAAATGTCAATTATTTTTGGGTGAGAGAGTGAGTGGGTATTTGGCATTTTATGGGTGGCACAGCGATGCTTTATCTGGTCTTAAACAAAATTATGAAATGCATTATCTTGTCTTATTTTATTATGGTCCCAGAGTAACCTTGTCTGAGGTTGGTATTCTATGACATGACTTATGTCTAACAAGAGAACAACACGGCCTAGCTGTGTCAGCCCAGCTTCCAAATATCAGGAGATGCTGCTTTTTTTTTTCTTTATAACTGACAAATAGCATTTACCTCTGTAGCAACAAACTTCACATACACTCAAGGACTGTGCAATGTGCTGAAGAAGTTACAAAAGATGGTATCTCATGTTTGTGGGTTCAAGACAACTTGCTTAATTAATTTCTCTTAAGAGAAGAGCCAATTCCAGGTATTACCATATTTGGTTGGTTTGTTGGTTGATGGGTTGGTTGGATTGGGGGAGGATGATCATATTTGATACATCAGGTTTTGTTTACAGTGTCATGTTTGTAATTTGCACATAACTTTTCCTCTCACATTTCCCACTTCTCAAAGGCAATTTTTAAAAAATTTCTTTAGCTATTCTTTTGTTATTTACCTCCGGATCTCCAAAGAATATGCTCGTTTTGCTACTTCTTAAACAGTTTTAGGGATTGGCTACTCCTCTTACACACATGAACATTTTCCATACTGCCATATTTCAAATATATCTGTAGTAACATCAACATTTTAGTTAGGTCAATATTTGTAGTTTACATTATTATGTGCGTGAAATTCACAGCTGGGCTATATTCTGTAATTACTATCTGCACGATTTATTTTGCTAGCATTATTAATTATCTTAGGGTTTTTTCTTTGCTTAGTTTTATATAAACACTTATCACTAACTTGATCACAATACTTCTCCCAGCTGGATAAGTCTTATTTTAATGCATTCAAACACTTGAGGTATCTAATCAATTTCATTTTCTTAAAATAATCACAGTCAGAGCCTCTAACCGCTTCGGACTGAACCAGTTTGCTCTCCAGGCCCCTGAAGGTCTGACTGCTTGTAATGACATAGAATTATGAGGATTCCTTTTACCTCTCTTCTGGGCTGGAATCTCTTTCTCCTATATCCTGTATCATCCTCTTCCTAGTTCCCTGACTCACTTTTGTGTAGCACATGCTCCAGCAGCTACTTGAGGAAAAAAAAAAAGTCATCAGGAGAAGCTTTATAAGGTCTTAAATGTCTGAAAATATCTTTTCTCTCCCTATTACCAAATTGGCAGGTTGGCAATGTATAGAATTCTAGGTCAAAAGGTATCTTCCCTCCAAAATTGAAGGACTTTTCTATCACATTCTAGTCTCTAGTCTTGCTGTTGGAAAGTCCAATGTCATTCTAATTTCTGATCTTTCGTGTGTGACTTAATTTTGGTCTCTGGAAACTCATTGAATTTCTCTGTTTCCAATGTTCTGAAATTTCACAGTGATGTGCCTCAGGATAGCCTTACTTTTACCCATTTTACTGGCATTCAGTAGGTCCTTTTAACCTGGAAGTGCATGTCATTTAGTCCTGAGAAATTTTCTTGAATTATTTCATTTTGTCTTTCCAATTTATTTCTTCATATTTTCCAACGTATTATTTAATGCATAAAAGAGAATATTGCCATTAATTTCCATTTACTATGGATTCTGCCCCATTCTGTTCTCTGCCTTTCCATCCCTACCTGAAGCAAACATGTTCTGAATTTATAGTCATCATTCTGGAGTTTTACTATCATATCTTTATCACCCGAAAGTCTGCCCAAATAGTATATTGTTTAGTTTTGCTTGCGTAAGTGCTTCACAAAAATTTGGCATTATCTTGTAAATACTCTAGAACAGGGGTCAGCAAACTCGCTTTGTAAAGAGCTGGATCCTGAATATCTTAGTCTGCATGAGCCATAAGGTCTCTGTTGCCATTATTCAACTCTGCCCCCATGGTGGGCAAGCAGAGGTAAACAAGTGGGCGTGTTCCAACACAATTTTACTTACAAAAACAAGTGGTGGGCCATATGACTCCTGCTCTAGAGAAACTCTGAACATGAACACAGAATATAAAAGCATTTCTCTAGAGTATATACAAAACAATTCCAAATTGTTTATTAAAATGTTAATTTTCTATAGAGTATTCTGGATCTTGGTTCTGCCATTCTACATTATGTTCTTAAAATTTAGCCAGATTGTTTCTTGTAGGTAGATTTCAGCTTTTCATTGCTTCTCCACTGAAAGAAATAAACTGTCACAATTTATTTATCCATTCTCCTGTCAATACGAAGTTAGCTTGTTTCTAGTTTTTGTTTTCTGATGTGCTTTTTCTGATACATACTCCCACCAACAATATACAAAAACATCTCTAATACACACCTCTCCAGCACTTAATATTGTTGAATTTGTTAATTTTTGACAAGATAGTACATATAAAATGGTATGGCATAACTTTCATTTCCCTGATTGCTGAAAAGATTGAACATCTCTTATTATTTCACAATATCATGGTGATGTGTATTTCCTCTTCTGTGAAATACTTCCCTAAAATATCTTTGATGGGGGGGAGGTTGAAAAGGCATTTTTTGTTGTCTTTTTCTTATTGACTTATTGGAGTTCTTTATATATATTGACTATTAAATCTGTGTCAGCTATATATGTTACAAAAATAATCTAATTTGGCATCTTTAAACTTTTGCTTAAGATGTCTTTTAATTTTATTAAATCCATCTATACTTTCTTACATGTTTAGTTAGCATTTTGTGTCTTTTTAAAGAAATCTGTTCTATCCCAAAGTCAGAAAGATATTCTGCAATATTAATTTCTAAAACTTTTGCCTCTAAAGAGGACTAGGGCTACCTGAAAAAATTACTAACTCTAAATCCGAGGCAAGAAATAAATGAGTCTAGAACATCTTGTCACACCAGAAAGCAAAGAGGCCATCAAAGATTACTATGGTCATGTCAAAAGGACCCAGGAGCCAACTTGGAAAAGTTCCCATTAGCCAAAATTGAGGGAATATGAGCATAAAAAATAATTACTGCAATAACATTTCAAATATATTAAAATCCACAAGTTAAAAATGACACTTAAAGGGAAAAATAAAATCTCATTAGTCAATTTCAGAGGATGCTAGAGACCAGACTATTATTCTGAAAACTAGTGAATAATGTGATTTATTCAAGTATTCGTCATACCTTTTTATTGATAAGGAAGAGTTTTTCTTCCTAGAAATATGACTAATGTGTGAAGACTAGTTGATAAAATTAAACCATCACCATTTTGCAGACCATGATCAAGTAATGCATCTATATTGTATCTTCAATGACTGCTAAGTCCATTAGATAAAAAGGGTAAAAAAATTTATGTCAGGCTGACCACAGTTTAATCCACTGTTCAATCTTAATATCACAAAAAAGTCAACCATATATTAATGCCTTCTGATGGATGTGTATAACCCTACCTACGATGTATTTTTGACCAAAAAAAAAAAAAAAAAAGAGAGAGAGAAAGAAAGTAAGAAAAATCCAGGATGCAAGGAAGGTAGAAAGGAAGGAAAGAGAGAGCTGAATCTAATCAAACTTTCTATCCCAATGCTAGTTTATAGGAAACACAAGGGAGGGAGGAACATGCTAAATAACACCACAAGGATGAAATTAGCAAAACTATGGAAATTTATGGGAAAATATTTCAGACAAATTATGTATTTTCTTCAAAAATTATGTGGAATGTAAAAAAGGAGAGGGGGGAACCATAGATTAAAAGAGATAAAAACTATATCAAACAAATGAAATTTGTGGATTTTGTTTGGATTCTGATTTGAATAAACCAGCTAACTGCAAAAGGAGAAAATTAATTCAAGTGAAGAAATTGGAATGATTGACTTTTTGATGATATAAAGAATATTTTTTAGTTACAATAAAGGGTTTCTGTTACGATTTTAAAGAGTCCTTACCTTTACTGAGATGTATTAGTGTTTCGTAGATAAAATGAGAGGATGCCTATGATTTACCTCAAGCTAATCGAAGTGGAGGGAAGAAGGAAGTGGATATATCAGCAAAACAAGAGAGGTTAGGGGCTGATAATTATTGAAATTAGTTGAAGAGTATATGGAGGTTAATTAAATTGTTATCTCTTCTTTTGTACATGTTTAGAATTTTCTATAATAAAAGTGAAAAACCAATGCCTTAATATAATATTATTCTTCGATCACTCCATGGTCCACTGGAAATCAGTGGGGAGAGAGTGAGTGGTCTGCTCCACGCATTCACTCAGAGACCCAGGTATATTATCTTTGTTACCCAGCAAAAGAGCCTAAGGCAAAGCTGGCATGCTAATGGTTATTCTAGGGTGCAATTCCAGGGCATCAAGAGAGAAGGAAGAACGTAAATGCTACAAAGAAAGAGGAAACACTAATCCCAAGTGGTTGATTGTCTAGTTGGCTATTGCTTGAAAAACCAGTCAAATGTTCATTCACATAGGACACCTGAGAGAAGCAGTATGGAAATAGAGCACCTTGGAACAGTCCTTCAAAATGAAAAAGAGAAGAATTTATCAATAGGTTTATTCTAGTCTTCTATTTTTGTCCTGTGAAGCACTAACTCTTCCACCCTTCTGGGTTGTGTTTCCCAGACCCTCTGGGCAGCTCCTGGGAGAAGCATCTCTAACATGAAAAATATTTGGTGTCATTCTTTCATTTTAGATGAATTCCTTAAAGGCTTATGGATACTTGTCAGTGTACTCATATTTTAGAATGGGACACCAAAAAGCCAATGAGAAGCTCTGCTTGGAAGGGAACCTGGGAAGAGGGGACAAAAGCTGAATGTAGGATGATCTAACTGGGCTGTTTCTTGAGGACATCCTATTATTCTTATCTTTGGACCCCCTGAAAAGACTTTTCCACATTTCTCTCTGGAGGGTAATGGATGCCATATTTCTGGGGCCCAGGACAGCCTATACTGTTTGAAATTTAAACTTTAACTTACTCCTCCTTTTCATCGTGGCAGCCCTCATCTTATCTCCATCTGGTGCAGTGCAATCCAGAAGTTCCCCCTCTGTAAGAAATCCTCTTCCATCACCTGCTTTCTTTTAGCGGGGGGCAGATGCTGACTGTATAGGGTGTGGGAGGGGATCCGGAAGTCCAACTGCCCCTTCAACAGATGGCTAATCTTTCTATTTTTAGCTTCTTTTCAACCCTCCATTCCAGAGGTACCTCGTGTTAATTTTTCAGCTTTTAGAAACATTCTGTGGGTAAGTTACATTGATTTTCAACTTTCTCCATAGCTCACTTCCTAACATTCAACTTTTTTGGTTTTGGTTTTGCTAAGTCAATTATCACTCCTAATAACCAATCTACTTTTCAGCATCAAAAAAGTTACGGCTGCTATATTCTCTTCAATTCTTTTCATTTTCCCAGGCTGATGCTTTAAAACAATAGTAGCAATAAAAAGAGAACTTTATTATTTTCTTGTGTGATTTCAGGAGGGACCTGGGGTCAAATGTGTGTGTTTGATCTGCCATCTTCAACCAGATGTTTCCCAAAATTCCTTGTAGCAGCCTTCCCAAGATGAAGACATCCTTGTTAGTTGACTGACCCCATCATGACTAATGGCAGGAATTTCCAACATTGGGGAAGAGAAATTTTTGCACAGTTGGAGGTCTTTTGGTGGCCAAGATATTTTACCCCAGCCCCCTCATGTATAAGTTGTGTCATGACTTCTTAATGATGCATATCTGAGTCAAGTGAATTTACCTATGACTTTTCAAAATGCTTTTCAAGCTTAAATTGTAGGGTCAGCTCTGTATCTTGCCTTACATTGTATTTGCTATTTCCTATGTCCACACCCAAACCCTTCCTCCTCACCCCCAACGCCCCCACCCCCAACACCCTCAAAAGATATCGGTTCTAGGTGAAGTCATGGAGACTGCAAGTCTTGCAGTCTGGGACCTGCAAACCCAGAATGACAGCACAGGGTGGGAAAGTGGGCACTGCCCTGCTTCCAGCTGGGAATGCATTCTCTTTGTCTTGGTTTCATCTTCAGGCTGAGAAATTTCCAAATCTACCACATTGCATCTCTGATTTGGATCCCTTTTCTTCCTGCCAGTGCAAGAAGTCAGCAAATCATTTTCTTCTTTCTAACACTCCAGGACTGAGCTTCTTAAAATTAATATACATACAAATCTCTGGGAGATCTTCCTAATATTCAGATTCTGCAGCACTAGGTCTTTAGTGAGACCTGAGCTTCTGCATTTCAGACAAGTTCCTGGAAGGTGAGGGATCACCATTAGACCAGCTGCTGCTGGTCTGAGAACTACACTTCGAGTAGCAGGGCTCTAGCTTTCTTTTTATTCTTCTGTTTTTGTCGTCTCTCTTTCTTTGTGTCCTGTCTACAACTTCCCGCATCATCAGGGTGTAGTGGACACTATTGGTGTCTTGTCCACGTGCTCATCCCACAGCTTCTGTCTGCTCTGTTGCTAATGGCTTGCACCTGCAGCATTCAGAGAATCTCCACGGGGTGCTGGAGCCATGTCTCCTATGTGAGAATTGGAAGTGCCTGGGTATATTACATCTCTCCAGGTAAGCCCATAGCCGATAGTGGACTTGATGTGGGAATACAAAAATCCAACCCCTTTATTCTGGTATGGTACAAACTCTGAGGCATGTTACCCTCCAGAGCTGCAGTCCCCAACCCCTGGGCTGTGGAATGGTACCGATCCGTGGCCTGTTAGGAACCAGGCCGCACAGCGGGAGGTGAGTGGCGAGCAAGTGAGCAAAGCTTCATCTGTATTTACGGCTGCTCTCCATCACTCACCTACCCCGCCAATCCACCCCTGCTCCGTGGAAACATTGTCTTCCATGAAACCTGTCCCTAGTGTCATAAAGTTTGGGGACCACTGCTCCAGAGCTCTCCTAAGGGTCAGTCTAAATCTGGAACTTCACCCGAAATCACACCCTCATTTGCCTTCTTCTTCTTCCCTGTGCTGCTTCCCTTGTACCCTCCTTAGTTTCTCCTACGGCAGTTCCTTCATGAATTGTGGGCTTAAGGTCTGCTTTTGAGAAAATTCAACCTAAAACAGGTGCCCTCCTCCAGAGTGGCTCCTGGAGCTAAGGGAATCTAAGAAGAGAGGGATCCTAGTGAGAAAATTCGACATTAAGAGACTGCATGCTGATGTTTCGGGGGACCCAGCTAGTGCCTGACACGTATTTTGGCTGAATCACTGACTGCAGGATGGAATCAAATTTCTTGATAGAGTTGACTTAAAACCTTACCTGATTTTCTGATCATGGAACTATGGCAAAACCTGAGCCCTCGTCATACCCAAATACCAGCCTCAGCGGGCAGGGCTGGCCTGTTTGCTCCCTTACCTCTAAACCACCCAAATACTATTTTTGGAGCTCTAGGTGGTATAGAAGTTTCAACAACAAATGTCCCCAGATCCTCCTTTATTAACCACAGGATCTGCGCTGAAGGCATCAGCTGTTGGCCGCTGGCCCCTTCCCCTCTGGCCCGCCCTCCACCCCTGCTCCAGGAAAGGGCAACAGAACATTTAGTAATTGGCACATCAACACAGAGCTGTTGATACAGCACTCCTCCCGAACACTGCATCCTTCGAACCTGAAGGAAGACAGGAAGATCACAACACACGCAAACCACATTTCCTGCATATTTGTCATGCAGCACATCACGCAGCTGCCAGGGCATGTGGCAACCCTGCAGTGCACGCATTCTTGCAACACTTTTGGAATGCAGGCCCAGGAAACATGCGTGTGGTGTGAAGCTTCATTGTTCTAAGGAAAACGAGTCAACAGGGGGCATTTTGAAGAAAATGTTTACAAAATCTTATTTTTCATGGTTTCCTTCAAGTCATTGCATAGAATAAGAAGAAATGGAAGAGAAAGTGAATGTGTATCATGGCCCATATGAACACAATACAAAATAATAGAATTATAAATGCAGTTGATATTGTAAATGCACAACTATAAAATATAAAAAAGTAAAACAAAACTTTTGTTCAAGTAACAATTTCCATTCCTGATGAGAGCTTTGAAGCATGTTATTTTGGCTTCCAATGAAGTGAAATTAATGACAGAAGATGTTTGCCTAAACCTCTTTCATATCCGCTTGAATAGCAAGTGATTGTCCATTTTACGTTTTGCGTTGCCATCTACATCTGCCGATTCTTTATACAGTTTTCTCTTGGTTCCTAGTTTATTGTAGCATCGGCCCATTGTAGTTCATTTCTGCCTATTGCTTCATGCTTTTATAATAGACTATGAAACATTGTTAGTGTAGAAAAGAAAACTGATGCTTTTCCTTGCTTCTAACATGATTTGTGTACAGGGAGAAAAAAATTACATCTTCATATAATTAATAACATGTTCATCAGTCTGGTTATGGTCCCTCTCTCACATAATAAAACTTTGAATAAACTTGGACTTCCTAACAGAAAAAATTGCATTCCTGATTTTTGCTTTATTGACGTCTGAAGCTATGTCATGAACCTCGTAACTATGACACTGGTATGTGAAAGCTGTTTTTCCACCATGAATAGATTAATGTAAATTTGGAAACCCTGGTAAGTTTGCACATTGGTTTTTTTCCATCTGAAGCCTGAAGTTACCTTGCTCTCTTTTTCTAAATGTTTCTGTCTCTGGGTCTTCCTTTGATACCTATTTCCCAAAGGTAAAAGCCTACCTGAGTTCTACTGTTACCTCGAATAAAAATATGTAACTACAGTGCACTTTATCTGGATAGTCCAGAAACAAGAAATAATCAAGAAGCAATTGCAATCTTTACTTCCATTTCTTAGAAGAAAATTAAAAGGTTTCCAATTGAGAACCCATAATGCCACCTCACAGATCTCTTTGCAACCCTTTTCCAATTCTGTCAACACCAGCCCTGCCCCAGGACCTTTGCACCTCCCTCTTGCCTTTGCTTTTGTGTCCCTCTCTGCTCTCTACCCTCACATTCTCTCTCAGACAGCTAAACCCCTTGCTCTACTACAATTCCTCAGGCCTCTCTCCATCCCTCCTTTTTATCAGCTCTTTATCCTGTCAAATCATTGACCCCTTGGGTTATATGCATTACCCAGCTCCTCCCGCCTAGAAGTTAATCCATAAAGCAAGAAACCTCCCCACATAATACTAGCAAAGAGAACAGAGGGAGGTGGAGGTGTGGGGGAGATTGTGAACGCTCAGCCATTAATCATTCATTGATTTAATTTATTCATTTAACTTAATAAAAACCGTTAGTAAGTTCTAATTCAATTTAAAATGAAGATCTACATTACATTAATTAAAAAGCATTATGCTACTGTCAAAAAACTCATCCATAAGCACAAACGCCACGGGAAATATTCGCCTCTCCCTATTCCCTGCCCTGCCCAGTCACTCTCAGCTTGTTTCAACACATTTTTATCTTCCTGACTCCTAGCTTCTGGTTTCATATCCCAGTTTTAATAATTGCTTT